>APFE030995341.1:161208-184581 GCA_000404065.3 Pinus taeda | reverse complement strand
CAACTTATTAACATAATACATGTAGATACCCCCTCATCAATAGTTGTTCGATGAACAGTTTTGTTGAGGGCTTTCACTTGAATAAGGAAAGCTAGTTGAGCTAGTAACTGAGGGTCATATCCTTTGTGATCAAAGGCCACAAGATTAGAATCTGCTGGGTCAACACCACCTATCGCTAATAATAAAGCCTGCTTTTGGGAGGGGCAATTTTGCAGCAGCTCAAGAGTCGACATCGCGGATGGCGATTGAGCTAAATCCTCCACTATATTATAGTGTTGTGCTGCTCGAGCACGAGGATTAAATGTCGATTTGTGTACTACTCCCTTTGGCGGCTTTATCGTTAGCTCAGGAATGATGGGTGGCACAACTTCAGTCGAAGTTGTTGTCGAACTACTAGGTTGATCTGTAGCCTTGTTGTTCAACATCTGTGGATTTCCATAATCTTTATTCCTTGTCAATATCAAAGCATCATTTTGTTGTTTTGAAATGGACAACATAAGCAGTTGGGACGGGGAAGCATTGTCACTAGCAACCATATTCGTTCCTGGGTTTGGGAACGGATCCGTCAATACAGCCGAGGTTTTTGAACTTTTGAAGAATTTTCTAAGTTCTTCTTTATATGGACATTCTCGGGTACAGTGATCCTCGTCACATATACTGCATGGACTTTTGGGTTTCGCATTCCCAGAAGGGTCTTCCGAAGGTTTCCTAGGAGATGAGTCTCCCTGGTTTTTCTTCTTCCCTTGTTTTTTCTTCTTGCCTCCTAGTTTCTTGGTTTCTTTGCCTTTGTCTATTGACACGGCATTTACTTCTGAGGCTAGAAGTTCCTCATTTTCATCTTGACTCAAAACCGTGCGGGCCTTTTTGGATGTGGCCTTTGCGGTTTTAGTGCTTGTCATGCCTATCACACCATCGTCGGCATGAGAGTCTTTGTTTGATTTAGGAGGCAGAGGGACGGATAATTCTGGTCTAGGAGCGTCAAGAATTTTATCGTAGAGTGGGCCAAACTGAATATAGATCAAGTCTAGATATTGTGCACGAGCAATAACTTGCTCTTCAGTGACGACTCTGCCCTTTGCCACATCTTGTGTAATAGCGGGTAACAGTGACTTAATAAACCATTCAGCCAATAGCTAATGAGGAACATATGTTTTCACCATTCTACGACGATGTTGCCGCTCATGAATATGATCGGATATGGGAGTGGCTGTCGTTTGTTTGAAATTGGTGAGTAGCTCAGTTCCTGTTTCATACCTAATAGGTAATTGAAAATGGGTTAAAAAGGTTGTGGCTAGGGTACTGAAGTTATCAAATGAAGCCCTAGGTAGTTCGATATACCACTTTGTTGCGAGACCAGTTAACGTGCGCTGAAAGAGGCGAAGCTGAATCGAATCATCATTGAGAGTGTTTGACGAACACCATAGATGAAAGGTCATCACATGATTTGATGGGTCTTCGCTCAGATTTCCATTGAATTTAGGAATATCAGACGAAAGTTTATGTGGGATCGCCAGCCACCAAGGGGCATAGGTAATTGGATCATTTGTTAGTCGACTTAGATCTGGTAACTCTAGAGTTGCCACGAAGGGAAACTGTTGATTTAGGCTTGGTTGAGCATACCCAAGATAATATGGAATTGTTTAAGCAGTCGGTCTTTGCATACCAGCATAATGCATTTGATGTTGGTAACTTTGGTAAGGTTGATGGGCATAACCATTATGATATGGTTGATACTACTACCCATTACCCGCAAAGACTTTCTGCTCATATCCTTGGTAAGCTTGCTGGAATTGCGATTGTTGGTATTGCACTAGCCATGGTTGTGAAGCCATGGACCGTTGTCCAGCACTGACTGTTTGAGCAAGATGGGGCTTGGTGTTCCCCATTTGAACCTGTGCCATTCCACTAGTGGGTGATTATGGTTGTGTCGGAGGTACAATAGATTGTTGTATCGCAACTTGCGAAACTTGAGGTTGGCATACAATTGGTGACACTTGTACTTGTGATACAATGACAACAGCCGGTGTAGTGGAAATGTTTTCCATAGGTGAACTTTGTTTTATTGAGCATAAAACTCTTGGTTTTTGAGACAGGACTGGTACCCAACCGCTAGTTGTGATTCCAGCATAAACCAAATTTTGTTGCAAACTCATGCATGGTTGTCCTTTTTGGGGAAGATAATGAAAGGGTATATGGCCCTCCATATGATGGTAATCCAGTGCTCAAAGGAATAATTTTCCTTTGGGGACTAGTTTTCCCAGATTGAACTTGTGACGGATCAATTTGTCGAGACACAACGTAAGAGATTCTAGATATAATTCCAGACGAACAAACGGGAACAGTCCATACTATCGAAATAGTCCTAGGATGGACTCCATCCAACGACTGAAAACTGGTTGGGACAGATGGCATGCCGACAAACATTGTCGAAATAGCAGAAGGGGCTTCCGCTGTTGCTGTGTCGAGTGACACAGTCCTTGATGTTGATGGTTGTTCAGACATATTAAGTCTATCCAAAAGATTCCTTAGTGATTCTTCAGGAACTTCTGAGGGTGGGTGAATATTCTCTGATGAAGAAGGATATAGGGTGATCCCAGCTCCAAGTTGTGTTGGAGTGCTAGATGGAGGATCTTCCACAATCTCTTCTATGGCAATAAATCTAGGAGGAAGAGGCAAACCGTCAGGTCCGTAAAATATTTTTGGTGCTGAAGAAGATGTAAGTTCTGCACTAGCAGATGGTTGGGGAGTAACACCTTCTGAATCGGTTGTAGATGGAACTGGTTCAGGAATAGAAGTGTTGACCATCACACTAGGATCAGTTGTAATGTCCTGTTGTTGTTGCGGAATTTCTTCCGTAGAGGCAAGGATTCTAGAAATATTCAGAGTAACCGGAGTCTCTGAGGATGTTGGAGTGCTTGCTCCAACCAACCTAGGGGACTTTGATCCAGTTAAACGAGTTCACTTTGTCTGGAATGGCTTCACTTCCGGAGTCAACGATGGTTGACTTGTAAGTCTCCGTGAACGATGGGGTTTTGATTGACTTTCTTCCACGATTGCAGATTACTTGATCAACTCAAAATAAAAGGGGAAATTTTTTTTCGAATTAAATGAATTTTAGACACTTTGACACAACTTGTTTCTTCAATTTTAAAGAGTCGAGAAAAGCCGAAAGATGACTCTAGTTGCCTTCAATTTTTATTGAGCTTGAAGTGACAAGCACTCAGAAGACCTTTTCCTTTAAGGAGTCTAAAAAGGAGAAAAATGGACTTCTCTGGAGATCTAGGCAGAGAGGATTACCAAACCAATCATAAAACTGCAAAATACTTTTTACGGTATGGTAGTCAGTCTTCTCGAATGTTGTGTTTGGTGCATTACGATCGATAGGGCGGCAGACATGGCTTCCTAAGGATAAAGGATGCAGCCTATAGTGGTCTCCCAATATATACGCGATGGTACGTGGGAGCACAAGTCCGTACTGGCACTTATCATCTCTGAGTGGAGGAATCACCCAACCAGCACTGAAAGCAACAATTACCAAGCTTTACGATGCTGGAATACTTCTCTAGCCTAGACCTCTAGATGTTGCGTTAAGTTTCAAAGCGTTGTTAGATTCATTGAGATTTATTTTAAGTTGATCTTGCTTAGGAGTTTTCCTTTTAGGTTCACCACGTGATGTATGTATAATTCCTAAATGCAGTCTAAGATGATAAACAAACGTTTTATCTTCTTTCAGCAATGAAAATCCTAGCTACTAAGGGGAAGAAAGTCAAGCATCTTTTCTTCACAGAGCACAGAGCACATGCTAATATGCACAGTCCTAAATCAAGCCAAGCATTCAAGATGCAAATGCACATGCATCTATTGGTTTTCAGCTTTCTTAATGTGTAAATGACGCTAAGAAATCTATGTGCAAAACTAAATTACTTTTAAAGCGACTGTACTCAACAAAATTCTTTTTCAAAACGAAGTGAAAGCAAGAGATACACTTTGCGATTTTGAAATGGAAATTTCTTTTCGACACTTTAACAAATCTTATTCAATAGTAATTGTATAATCAACTATCTAAAACAATGGGATTGCTTTCTAAAACTGAAAATGACAGCTACGACACTTTCAGATCTAGAGACGACAGTTCGACTATGTTACTTTTTGCAAAAGAGAACTAAAACGACGCACAATACGTAAAAATGGTTTATAGTTCTTTTCACTAAGGAGGCGAAATAATGCAAGAGAAGGGGGTATTCACAGAAGTACACTGATTACATACAACAAAAACTCTTGAATAAGACTGAAAACAGTGAGAAAAATCCACAGTCGGAGGGCAAAATCAATCCTCCCTGACCATTGCACCTGTTACACAGTGAACTCAGTATGCAGCGCACCTACTCCATTCGAGAAGTGCGATGCATATAGGCTGCCTTGAAAGCAGGGTACAATGGTTACAGTGTGAGACTGTGAACGAGACTCCACTCACAGTTTGTAGTTTAGTTCAGGTGTTTAAGCTGAATAAGTGCAGATCAATGTATGTAAAAACATAGGGGTGATTTAAGAGGTTACTAGAGCCACCACTTAGGGCAATTAGATTGCTTGCAGATCTATTGTTTAATTTATAAACAAAAACCTAGAGATTGACTTAAGCAACATTGATCTACTTTGTATTTGTATAACAAATGCAGTTCAAAGGCTAGCTGGCTTGACTTCAGGCTCCGTCTGTATGTTTATAGAAGAAACAAGGATAGATAGGCTAACAAGTAATCTAGTCGCTCCCCAGCGGAGTCGCCATTTTGTTATACGGGAATAGTGTCCACACGGATTTGGCTATTCCACTAAGAATGGGTGGCCTATCTTAGAAACAAAACACATCAAGTCTTATTGATTCCTTTTATGAAAATAGATGAGAGGAGAACCAAGAGGGCCAACCTGAGTCTTGCGCTCGATTCCCTCTCCTTCTTGATAGAGTTTTGCCGCTCTCTGTTTGTCTGCTCAGCTTCAAAAGGACCTGTAGAATCACAACAACATACTACTACGCAAGAAGCAAGGATATAAATTCATAAATAATGCAGGATCGGATGTACATTAGCCATATACAAGCATATATAAACAAGTACACCAGGATATGGAAGGAAATAAGAATAGATTTATTCAGATAAAAAGTAGCAAGAGGATTACAACCATGAGCAGCTCTGAACCAGCATCATCCTCCAGCTAAGAAGCCCTTCTTCACCTCAAGCAAAGAAAAATCACCCAACACAGTGAATGTACACCAAAATACCAACAACACTTCTCTATAAGTTACAAAATTCCAGCCTTTGGATCTCTGTGATGAGGGATCCATATATAGATGATTACAGAGAGGTGAGTCATCTTTTGGGATCTTGATTAGTGTCTTCTATCTGATAGTTCCTACTTCCACTTGGAGAATGAAGATCTCTTAGTCATCCCTGGTTAAAAATGGAGTGGAAAGTGTCAGAGGGGAAGCTTTCCTCCTCGCATTTTGGTCCCTGCCATTTGTCCATTCCTGACCATCGCACCCTACAAAGGAGAAAAATAGTATGCATCGCACCCTGTACATTGGGAAGGTGATATGCATCGCACCCTCTGCATGGAGCTTTCAGTATGGTCCAATTTTGACCATTTATGAGAAGTTTTCAGTGGAGAAGTTCTGGGAGATGATGTAATCAGTTGACCTTGTTCCTTTAGGCACTGAAGAAACCCTTGTAGGGACTTAAGAGCCCTCAGTTTATGGACATTTTTGATTGGGGTTGAAGTGCCCAAAAATGCCTATAATAGTCAAGGGAGCCTCTTAAGATGTATACCATTTTGTGATACCATCACATCTTATCTTGTGCTCACGACATACTTCCATTTGTATCAGGTTATTTGTAGTTGCTCTCTTTGTAAGATTGTAGGATATTTTTGGAGATAGAAGAAGACAACTTTCCTGTGGATGTAGCCCAATAGGGTGAACCATGTATATATGTTGTATTCTTTTTCCTTGTTCTCTTTCTACTCTTATTTATATGTTGATATATTGTTGGTTTCTTAAATAAATAGCTAGTTTAGTAGATCTAATATTCTAACATGGTATCAAAGCCATGACTACTATGATCTAGCATCTTCTTTGAATTTAACCATCAACGTGTATCTTCATTTTTTGTTACCTGGGAATTCATTGGTTATGATGAGAATTAAAAGGCTTACAAGTTTTCTGATCATTCTATTCAAAGTGTCATAATCAAAAGGGGTGTTCAATTTCATGAAGTCTCTTCCCCACATGAGTCTGTAGAATCTCATGTTATTGTTAATTTACCAATACCACCTATTACCCCTCTTCTTGTTACTCCTTCTTCTAGTTCTATGCCTCTTATTGATCTTGTTTCTTCCTCTCATCAAGTATTCCACCTTAAACTCATGAAGCTCCTGAAGTGACTCCTATTCCTTCTACTCTCCCTGTTTGGGCTCGAAAAACTCCTGAATCTGAAGGAGTGAGCTCGAAAATCCTTCTGACACTCGTCGAAATAAATCTAACTTCGCTTTTATGACCAAATTTTTGGCCACATATGATCCTCATTGGGAATAAGCTACGTCTATTGAATATGAATCTCTTTTGAGAAACAAGACTTGGTCTCTTATTCCTCTCCCTTTAGAAAATAATTTAGTTGGCTGTAATGGGTTTATAAAACTATGTTCAGTGCAGAAGGACAGATCGAAAAGCATAAAGAGAGATTAGTTGCAAAAGGTTTTAATAAACTTAAAGGTGTTTATTATAATGAAACTTTTTCTCCCATTTCTAAAATGAACACACTAAGAACCATGTTATGACTTGTTGTATCTTATAAGTCGGAAATTCATCAAATGGATGTTAAAAGCATCTTTCTAAATGGTGATCTTATTGAAGAAATTTATATGCAACAACCTCCTGGTTTTATTTCTACTGAATCATCAAGTTTAGTATGAAAATTACACAAATATTTATATTGTCTCAAACAAGCATCTAGGGCTTGGTATGATAAAATTGATGCATATTTCTTGAATAATGGTTTTAAGAATTATATATCTTATCCAAACCTGTATGTTAAGAACTTTGGTAATAATGTCCTAATTATTGTTTTATATGTGGATGATCTAATTATCACTGGCACCCAGCTTGTATTAATTCAAGATATGAAAATTGCTCTTGAGAAGCAGTTTTGAGATGACATATCTCAGTACATTACACTATTTCTTGGGTCTTCGGATCTGGCATATGACCGATGGTATTTTTCTATCTTAGCCTAAGTATGCGACAGATTTATTGGCTCATTTCCATATGAGTGATTGTAAATCTGCTCCTACGCCATTTCAATCTAGTGTAAAGTTAACTGCTGAGTGTACCACTCCACTCGTTGATGCTACTCTTTATCATGAGCTCATTAACAATTTGATATATTTAACTCACAATAGACCATATCTCTCTTTTGCAGTTAGTATGGTTTCTCGATTCATGTAGCAACCTCGTGAAAGTCATTGGCAGGAAGCCAAGAGAATTCCGTAATATTTACAGAGGACATTGCATTATAGTGTATTTTGTTAGAGCAATGCTACAGTTTTACTCTATGGTTATATAGATTCTAATTGGGCAGGTGATAGTTCTAATCGAAGGTCAACTACTAGTTACATATTTAGACTTGGTTTAAGTCTGATCTCTTGGTCCAGTAAGAAGAAAAAGACTTTCTTTATCTTCATGTGAAGTAGAATATAGAGTAGCCAAAGAAGTAGCTAGAGAAGCCATTTGGTTACGACATGTTATTACCAAGCTTGGTCTAGTTTTGAAATCATCCATTGTGTTGAAATGTGAAAATTAAGGTGCAATTCAACTTGCTTATAATCTGGTATATCACTCCAAGACGAAGCATCTCAACCTTGATATTCATTATATTTGATGTCTTGTCACCGATGGTATTCTTTCTCTGGAGTATTGTCCTACAAAGAAGCAAGCAGCTGATATCTTCACCAAAGCCTTAGAAGAAGTGAAGTATGTGCATCTTTGTTCTTTGTTTGGGATGAGGGAACTTGTCATCAACGCGGGGAAGTAATGACTTGTTCCTTCCTTATTTTTAGGATTGGCCCTTCTCCGAGCTACTAATCGCTCAATGGTCTCTCTAAATTAAGTGCCTTGGGGATGATCACAAACATTATGGATAGCAGTAGTTGTACATCTTCTACTAAATAGTGATTTAATGAAGACCACAAAACAAATGACTTGTAGACGATGTAGTATACTAAATGGTGCTTTAAGGATTATCATAAATTAAGTGGCTATTAGAATATGGTGTCTTATACTAAATGATGCTTTGAGGATGACAACAAAATATTGAAATTCACTTTAAGGCTTAGTGGTTCCCTCTACAAAATAATGGTTTAGGATGACTATAAGTTTGAAACATGGTTCTGAGGCCTAGTGGTTCTTATAATACACTTGAAATCCTCTATTCACCCTCAAGAGTATGGGGCACTTTATCAAACATCATTTTTCACTTACATACACTCTATTGCTATATTTCTTATCTAGAAACTTAAAGTTGATAGCAAATTCATCTTAAACATCAACTTTAGCTATCATTCAATGAATGCAACTAGCTCATTGGTATCAACCAAAGATCTTATATTTGTTAATGGTTGATCAATAGAAGGTGAAATAAACATTCTATCAAATTATATTCAATTGTATAAAGGGGTCTATCACATGTCGACCATACACACAATTTACTGCTACTTACTATTTAGTCGATTCTACTATTTCAATTGTGTATTATAACAATTATGCCCACCAAGTGTTAATCCCATAGTATAACATCCAAGTTTAATTGGTACATAATATTCTTTAGAACAACTTTAACCATGTGGAAAAACAATAATAATACACCTATTTTTTATTTTTTAGCATAAATGTTGAATCACAAAAAAATATCTTGGAGTCAAAATTTATTCCAGATATAAGTGTGATACATTTAAAACCCTTACTTTAGATTGCCCCATTAGATGACCTTTGTATTGATGTATCTTTAACATTTTATCTGTTATGAGTATACAAATTCTTAATGTACTACAATGATATGCCTTCTCTATAATGACATAGGTCTAACTAAGATTGGATGTGCTATGTGAAATTCACCTTCTTGGAGTTTGTTAATACTTGAATCTTTATGGATATTGAACTTGTGTGGGATACCACATCTACAATATTTCATATATATTTCCAAAATATTTACCTACAATAAAATGGTATTTGTTAATTTCTTAAGGAAATAGTGTCATTCAATTTGGACTTTCTAAGCTTTGTATATGATAGTTTTACTAGGAATGTCTAATTGAGACTAGTTTTCGGATTAATAAAAAACCTTAGTTTTTAAATTTTTAATTATAGAAATTATAATCTCTTATAACCTAAAATTTATATCATGTGTACTTAAATATGTCTTCTTATAATCCTAAATATTTCACAATTTAAAACTTGAGCTAAAAATATTTATAGAAAAAATTCATATATGACTCCTTTGAAACTAATTCTAAGATTTATCAAAATCCCTCACTTCCACAAGTTATATCTAAAAAAATATATTGATACAAAACTTTAAGCTTTTACAAAACCTGATTATTACTTAGAATTTTGAAAATTAGACTCTTAAAATTATCCAAAATAAATCAATATAAAAAATTGCAAGAGGACTCATTCAAAATTGATTTTAGTGCTATTCACAAACCATAGATTCTATAAAATATATATCAAAATATAGAACTAAATAGAGCCTAAATTTTTTTACCACATGTTCATCAAATATTTTCTTAAATTTCTTCAATTTTTGGTTATCTAAAATGTTCCAAAATAAAATTTATAGTTAAAATTCCAAGGTCACTTGATTGAAGGAGACAAACCCTAGGATTATAGTATTTGTTACTAAATATTATGCCCCAAGAAACTAAAATAACATAAAAAGAGAGAGGGAATTAACTCCACACATTGAGAAAGATATAATAATGAGTATAAAGACTTTTTGACAAACCAACCTGATTGTACAATAAAATAAATGTATGAGATGGAAAAAAATGATTCTAAAATAAGGTCTCTTTTGTGTGTGTGTTCTTCTAGGAGAGAAATGGTCAATTGCAGTTAAATGATGTCCTCAAAAGTACTAATATAGTATTCAAAATACAATAACTCAATATCCATGGATAATCTAATCTAGGTGGATATTGGTGGCCGCCTGCCTATTCCACTTGGACCCCAACATTATTTTCTATCAATTTCCTATTTTCCAACACAATTTCTTATTTTGATAGTTTTATATTTTTGGCAGTTTTTCGTGTCCTAAACTTCTAGATTTGTTTTTAGGCCCTAAATGGAATTTTTGGGAGAAACATGCAAACATTAGTCTTTGAATGATGCTTGTAGTCGAAAATCATTTTCCTCGGATAGACATTTTTAATGGACTATCATGCACAACAAACATATATTTTATGCCAAAGTTATGACCTCGAGAAGTTAACATTCCAACTAACCCCATCAAGGCCCACAAGTTTTTGGTACTTCATCTCTAAGGTTTAAGTTTAGGGATTTTTAGGGTTTCTCAAAATTTTTTCATGATAGAAAAACATCAGAGCCTCAATGTAAGACAATGTAGAAGACATGCAGCAATCACATCTCTTCTTAGAGATAAGCTCCCATCACCCAAGCTAGTTTGCTTTCATTCTTAATGTAAATATTTTTCAAGATTTTCTATTTATTAATTGAAGTTCTATTTCATTGTATCTCTATGTTTCTATTTTAGATCTATATTTCATTTTGTTCCTTCACAAATCTAGATTAATGGTATCAGAGCGATATACTTTCTTTGTTTTTATTTGGATGTCCCCAACGAGGTTGGGGTATAAGGAGTTTTGGATCGAACTACTTGAATGCTTGCAAGGTTGTCCTTTCCAACTCCAACAACCTTCCATGTCAGAAGAAAAGAAATATGAAGGAGCAGGAGGTCCTATGAAATTGTTGCTTGAAGAAGCTATCGAGCAATAACGGAATGAAATGATGGATAATTTTTTCCAGTTCCTCGATGTATATCAATAGGTGATGCATATTAATCTAGTAGCTACTTTGGAGGAACTCCTTCCTTTAAGATACAAGTCAAATTTTAAATTCATGTATTTAAAGGTTAGATAGATCTAGATGGTCTAGGTAAATGGTTAAATCTGTTGGAAAGATATTTTTTGGTCCATAATTTTCTGATACATAATATATTACTTTTTCACTCCTTAAGGTTTCAAGGACTAATGGAAAACTTAGTATGAGAAGAGGGCCAATGAAGAATCCTCACTACTTTCAAAGACACCCTCTTGGGACTCTTTCCAAGATTTTGTTACGGAATAATATTACCCTATTAGGAGTTATGAAGACAAGTAAATAGGATGGACCACACTACGAAAGGAAAGGGACCAAGAAGTGCCAGACTTCATGAATATATTTCATACCCTAAGCACAAATATGGTTATCAAGGACTCTGAGCGACATCTATTACTCAAGTATCATGATTGTTTGCACAAATACATCTAGGTAGAAATGGAGTTATTAGACATCTACTCACTTGGTCCAACATACCAACATGATATCAAGATTGAGCATAAATGTAAACAGAAGAAGTGAGACTTTGGATCTATGTATCTGAAGCAGGGAAAAGGCACCCCAAAACCATAAAAAAAAGGACAAAACCAATGGGAAACGACCCAAGATAACTCTTCAAAGCCTCAAGCAAAGAATAGTAATGGAAAGACAAAGAAAGACACATGAAAGTGGTGTTCATTCTGCAAGAGTCCCACCCATAACATAGGTGAATGTTGCTCAAAGTAGCCATGGTGGTTGAGCTAAAAGCTTTAGAGTTAGATACATTTTTTAACTTTGGGCAGAGCCCAACAAGGGGAACAAATCATTGATGTAGAACCTAGCTCCACTGCTACCACCATGAAGGTTAAGAAAAGTGACCTGAAGATTCGAAGGAGGGTGAGCATCTCTTCCACTCATAGATGTGGTTGAAGGGGGATCCACTACAGTTCTTTTTCAATAGTGGGAGTCAAAAGAACCTCATCTCAATAGAGGTCGTTAAGTGTTTGGGCCTAGTGAAAATAGAACACCCGTAACCATACACCATTGGGTGGCTCCACCAAGGGTGAGATATTCGTGCAAGTTATCAATGCTTCCTAACCTACAACGTCAAGCCTTTCATATATGAGATATTGCGTGATGCTTCTCCCCTTGAAGTTTATGATTTTTTATTAGGCCAGAAATACTTGTGGAAGCATCATGTTGTGTATGAGTCTACGCGTCATACTGTTATTATTACTTTGGGAATAAAACTGTATGGGATAGTAGAGGTAGCCCCACCTACTACCAATTGTTTGATCTCTGCTAAGAAATAGAGTAGGATCATCTTCGAGAATGAGAAATTTGTTTTCTTCCTAATTTACTATCAAAGTAAGGGGAAGATCATGGCCACATCCATGGCCTTAAGAAAGGGCCCCTCCGTGCAGCAGAAGCAAGTGGATAAGGTCATGGAAGAATACAGGGACATATTCTCCTCACCCATGGGAGTAACTTTGCAATGTCATGTTAAGCATTGGATCGATCTAACTGTAATGCACCTCTACCTAATTGGAAAATACACTGCCACTCTCTTCTATATGAAGAATTCAAGTGATAAATATAAGAGCTGCTACAAAAAGGGCACATTTAACTAAGTTCCTCACCTTGTTGGATCCCAATTGTACTCGTGTAGAAGAAAGATGGGACCTGGAGACTCTGCATTTATTATTAGGCACTCAGTAAAAGCATAGTTAGGAAAATATACCAGATCCCATGGATTGATGACCTTCTTAACCAACTCAAGGGGGTTAATTACTTCAACAAGATTGATTTGAACTTTGGATATCAATAAGTTCGAATAGAACCTGTGGATGTATGGAAGAATGCCTTCAAGTCCAAGGAGGGACTCTTTGAATGATTGGTCATGCACTTCGAGTTGAAAAATTCCCATGCAAATTTTATGAGGTTGATGGATGAAATCTTGTGTCCTTTCACCAACTAGTTCATGGTTGTATATTTAGATGACACCCTCATCTTCAACTAGATTTGGGAAGAGATCTTATAAAATATTTGACAAGTCCTTCAAACCCTACGACAACACAAGCTATGTGCCAACCTGGAGAAATGCTCTTTTGGTATGGAACAAGTTCAATATCTAGGCCACATAATTGATGAGAAAGGTGTGGATGTGGATTTGGCTAATATCTAAGTCATTTGGGATTGGCCAGCCCTAATGACTCTAATAGAGCTTCACAACTTCTTGGGCCTTGCTAATTTCAATTGGAGATTCGTGTTTGAATTCTCTCATATCACCTAGCCCTTGAGTGAAGTTACCAAGGGTAGATCAAAAGCCACGTTTTTTTTGTCTAAGTTGCAACAAAAGACATTCATTAAATTGAAACATATCCTTTTCTCTGCACAAATCCTTTCCTTTCCAAACCTACAAAGACCATTTGAGATTGAAACAAATTCCTTCAATTATGCCATTGGTGGTATTCCTTACTTAGCACAGGCATCCAATGGTCTATCAATGTGAGATGCTCTCTGCTACTATTTGAAGGTACCCAACATATGATAGGGAAATATATTATATCATGCAGGTCTACTGACAATGGAAACCTTATGTTTTGGGGAAGGAGATGAACATCCACATGAATCACTGAACTCTTCAATTTATGCACACACAAGGGAAGTTGCATAATGATTGTCGTCATAAATTGTCCACATCCGTGCAACAATTCCATCTGAACATTAAATATAAGAAGGGTATTACAAATCATGTTACAGACTGCTTTAGCCTGCCCCCGATTATGGCACTAAGTACATTTCTCAACTCTTCTGGGCGCGACACTTATATATGGCCACAACTATATGAAAATAACCCAAAATTCAATACCACCTACAACATGTTGATGGCCGAAAATCTAGATTTAAACTTACACCTTTAGGATGGATTGTTAGGCTATCTAGACATCTTTCTATTCCTTCAATCAAGCATTCCCATTTTATTTGGTAGGCACATTACAACTAGGTTAGAGGATAGTTTGGTATGGAGAAGAGACTGTCAATACTGGAGAAGTATTTTATTGGCCAAAACTATGACAAGATGTTGGAAAATATACAATATCTTGCACTACTTGTGTCATCGCCAAGCTAACCATCAAGAAGAAAGGCCTATACACAATTCTTACTACTCCTAACTAACCTTGAGAATCCATTTTCATGAACTATATGTATGGCCTTACTTCTACCAAGCATGGTAATGAATGTGTATTTGTGGTCATTGATATATTTTCTAAGATGCCCATATTCGTTTCTTGCAAGAAACGTATCACATCATAAACCCTCGTAAAGCTCTTCATAGAACAAGTGAGGGTACATTTTGGGATCCCACAGAAAATTATATCATGTTAAGATAGTAGGTTTATAAGTGCCTATTGGTTGAGCCTCTCAATATTATTGGAAACCAAGCTCACGAAGTTGACTCCATTCCACCCCCAAAATGATGGCCAAACTAAGGCCATCAACAAGATGATAGTGCATATACTATGCATGTACAACTCTTAACATCCACGAACATGGGGCGAGAGTCTCCCATATCTGTAACACCACTACAAACAATCTTTCCATAACTCAATTATCCATAGCCCCTTCAGGTGGACCTTGGATTTCAACCATTATGTTCCATTCATGTTGCAATTCCTCTTGCAACTACACAGACAAAATTTTCACATGTTCAATCGAAAACTGAAACTGCCATCAAGTTTATTGAATGCATTCAAGACATCTGCATCTTCACGTTATTTGTACTTATTATTTTCTAGTAGGTTCATGATATCCTGGATAAAGCCAACACTAAGTAGAAACAATGTGATGATCAACATCGAGTGCCACATAAGTTTCAAGTGTGTGGCAAAGTTTGCTTGCATCAGCAGAACGAATGCCTTGTCAGGGCCCATTGAAATCTTCAACCACTCTGATATGTGCCTTCCACTATCACCAAGATCGTGGGCAAAATTTAGCTTGATGTAAATATTCCCTCCATTCCTCGACCAAAACCCAATGTTCAATGTGGACCACCTTTGACCATAATTTCCACCATTGTTGGACACATCAGAGTTTACTGAGTAGCCAACCCCAACAAAGTTCAACCCATATTGCATTGAAGATGCCACAACTGATCAAACCATGGACACATAAATTAATAACTCTCGCTAGTAAAAGATACAACTGTATTGGGTTGTTAAATTCAGCAAACTCCTACACCAAAGAAAGTGGTTCACGAGGGACCAAGTTCAACAAAAGTTTCCTCACCTCATGGAGGCACTCAACGCAATGGGGACCATTGCTTCCTAAGGGAGGAGGACTAATCCAAATGGATATTGGTGGAAACCCTCTTATTCCACTTAGACCCCTAGAAATTTTTTTCTATCAATTTCCTACTTTCTAACATAGTTTCCTATTTCGATATTTTTTTTATTTTTGGCAGTTTTTTAGGCCTAAATTTATGTAGCCATTTTTGTTGAGAAATCAATGCTTATAGGAATTAGGGGTTGATTATTCTTTCTTGAGAATTATTTTGTTTTATTTTATTTCTTTATAATTTATTTTATATTAATCAATTAATTACGAAATTATATGTATATGAAAACCATAAGAATAAGAGACACAAGATGTAGGCACTTTGTTAGGGAAAAAACCCTTGAAGGGAAAAACCTAGTCCAACTCTTCCACTATTAGATTCAAATAAAGATGAGACAATCCAAGACCCTTTAGACCTATAAAAAGTCCTTCACCAATCACTAATTCATCCCTTCCTCCTTGTAGATAACTTATGCCAAATTCTCCAAGTGTCAACTTCCTAGTAGTAGCTATAATCCAAAATTTCAACCCCCTTGCAACATATTTTCAGCTACCAGCTATAGTTTTTCGTACCTATAGTAGATATATAATTTCCACCCTAGAAATCCCTTAGAAACTTCACACATTTGAGATATAGATAGCCCAAGAACTCATTTTAGGTCTTGCCACTTTCTTTCATCCTTCCATAGAAATTCCTTAGAAACTTCAGACATTTGAGAGATAGATAGCCCAAGAACTCATTTTAGGTCTTCCCATTTTCTTTCATCCTTCCCTAGATACTTCACTCTGTTTTCTACTTCTCTTCCTTGTATATTTAAATTGTTGAGTGGATACAACAAATAGGTCGAGTTATCTCAATATATATAGTCTTTTTGCTAGCTCGAATTTCCCTAATGTAGATCGACTTCATGGAGACAATGTTGACTTAGTGTGGAGGTGATAAATAACCTTTTTGACTCAAAAATAATTCCTTTTACACGATATAAAATCCCATGAAAGGTCTAATAAAAATGATAAGGATTCTATTAACTAGAGACAAAACCTAAACGCCTTCAATGGAGGTTTTGACTTAGAAAACATTGACCCAAGTGTCATGCGGAAAGAGTTATTTTTGCGGACAAACCTAACCTCCCTAGGAGTCTAAGACTCTCTAGTGACAAACAAACCAAACAAGAGCAATCCTTCTCTAAACATACATTATTCTATGAGAAACCAAGTGTTTTCCGATCTTACCTTAGGTCCAACGCTTGTTGTAGCAGTCCAGCCTTGCTGATCCAGATGAGCTCCTCCTTCACTTCCAGACCTGCATACACTAACAAAGCAAACGATTACATAACACCTGAATATTCATCATAAAACAAAGCATATTCATCACATAGACCAAGGAGTACATGAAATAATTCATTAACAACAAATCATTGAGAAGAATGGACTTATTTGTATTAAGGAAACAAAAAAGGAACCATTACAACCTGAGCCTTGGTGTTGTGCAAGCTCCTCCCAGGGTCCAACAAGAGATTTCCTCTACTTTGACAAGCTCACCCACTCCAATATGGCAAAAAGGAAGGATAGTGATCTCTCCTCACAAGTCAACAATGGAAGTCCTAATTCCAGCAGCATTTACCCTTTAGAATGTTCAGCTTTCAACCCCCCTCCTTTGGCCCAAGGCCTGTATTTATAGTATTCTAGAGGAAGTTATTCAGTTCCAACATCAATGGGATACTCCCTCTTTTGGATGGGGTAGCTCCTCTCTTGATGGGATAAGTTCCTCTATCATAGGAATGCATGAACCATCTGGAGGCGCTCAATACACGTCAAACACTCTTCTAGAAGGCTCTAGAAGTGACCACAAGTAACTTTTTAAAGATGAAACTCGCGCCTTTTGACCTTTACAGGGGTACGCACCCATCCTTTGGCTTACGGAGCGTATAAGTACGCAGGTACAGTATGTTTGGAGTGCGTACACGCAGGCAAGGTAGAGAGAACCTGCGTACCCAGAGATAAACATGTTTTTAAGTGACTCTCTCTCTTTTTGAAGTTTTGACATGAAGAGCAGAGGTATGGGGCTTGACAAAGAGGACAATATGGCTATTGATGAGGCCATATAAACTACAGATAGTCAAGGTGACAAATTTCAGTGTAACAGAAGTATCTACCGTGAATGCAATGATAAACCCTCCTATAATGCGATCCAACCAATGGTCCACAGTGCGTGTGATCTTATCTTCTGGTGCTTCTAGTTTGCGCACCAACTTTGGAGTCCACACAATGGGTTTGTTGAGCCTACACCTTCCTTGACTATCTGCTAGCTTCACGATCCACTCATACAGCTCAGTGGGGAAGGATGCAAAGAAAATTTTGTGGATTTCTATATATAAGTAGCAATCTAACCATACTTTCTTTGATAACCATGGATTCCTATTTTCCTGTGTCGTGAACTCAAGAATCTTTTGGTCCAACAATTTTTCATTTTCTTTCTTTGTCAGATTCCAATGACACGACATCAAACATCTCTTATGCAGATCCTGGTCCCGGCAACAGAACCATTTGTTGGCTTATTGGGGCTTGACCCAGGTTCAGAGTTAAGTTAACCAAACAAATCCCGGTACTATTGGCCCTTTCGACAATAGTCTGCCGAGTGCAGAATGAGGTCTCAGCCGAAGTAGTATGGGAGGGTGATAGAACTAGGTTTCCTCACTCTAGAGATATCTGATGAGTTCAAGTGGTCCACGGTTCGATCCTGTGTGCATGGCTACGCGCACTTTCCCGTACCTCACAATCTAAGATATTGCCTTCACGCAGCCCTACTCGGGGGCCGAACACTGTTATTACGCAAGTCCCTACTGGTATTCCAATGTAGTTGATTATTTTATCCTACTTGGGTGCTTGAAGTTATACTTAACAACATAAATCATTCATACAGGTGCGTGCATTAAATAAACAATATATTTGTAATCTATATCAACCATGCATTAACCCAAGAACAAATACACAAATTGATAACAAACTTCTCTTAATTAATTCCTTCCTCGGTTACAGACTTGACTCTTCCCTGTGCACGTAGCTGCAGGGGTCCGCACACTCAGCTGCAGACTACTAGGCCTCTGTGCACTCAGCTACAGAGCCTTCTCCTACTCTGTGACCCAAAGACACACTTTACCCTTGAGACTCAATCCCTTAGACTTGTTATTATCTCTCTCGCTCTATTATTATATCTCTCTTTACACTTAGAGCCTCACTCTATCTATACAATCCCATGGTCCGCAGACCATGGGTAGGTATTTCCAGTCGACATTACAATACAAAACTAGGGTGGACAACCCTGTGACTCTATCATACATTTCGCGCTCTGCGCCCACAATTTGTGGAGTCTTTACAACAATATTGGGTCAAAACTTGGGCTTTGAGCCCCAAAACATGCCTTGGGGGGATTCCATGCACAACAAGCCCTCTTTGTGGTTTTGATAAAATTGAGTTTATGAAATATATCTAGATCTAATATAGGTTTTAATCATTTTAAATAGTCAATTTAGGTCATAATATTTTAAAAATTGATTACTACCTAATATTACTATATGAATTAATAAATCCGTGGTCTATTTATATCCACCAGTCTCTAACTACTCATATTATAAATCATTCTTGAATTCTATTATTTGAAAACAATATTAATATTATAAATTATCCTTGTATATTATTATGTGATTTGATATATTAATTAATTGTAATATTATCACCACTAATTCATTACACATCATCTAATTCCTTACAAAACAATGAGTTTCTACCTAGTTTTATTACTTTAAACATTAATTATTTATTATAACCAATAGTTTTTTACTATGAATATTATGAATTAATCTTGAATATATTTCACTTGACATCTAATTCATCAAACTAAATGTTTACCTAATATTATTATTATTATATAAATTAATTATTTACTATAACGGCTAGTTTTCTACATAATATTACTACTCACCGACTAGTTTTCTTCCTAAGTCCCATTGTTAGGTCAACCCTTGCCTTCAATATTATTCAATTAGATTATATTCTTATTTAACTAATAAGTTGTGAATATTTCAATAATAAATAATTATTTATTACATAACATCTAGATTTTTAACTAATTGATTTTATTTCACCAATGACTAATTCTAAACGGCTAACACTGGACAATGATGCATCTGTGCTATTTATTCTCTCAAATTGATTGATTTCTCACCTTGTCATGAGGATGAACCACATTTTTTGGTTCAAAACGTCGACCCAATCCTTACGATGTGATTAATCCGGAAGACTTCTCTCTAAAATACAATTTTTTTTTTTTTACAAAAATAATGAGAATTGCTTGTTTAGGACTATTGGGCGTATCAACTGATAACAAAGAATGAGTAGAGTAACTAATAGGAAATCTTTTGCTAACATCCTCAGGAATCGGAAGCGATTCACAAATACTCACTCCATGAAAGAAAAGAACAAAAAACTAGGCGATGCAAATACCTATGATAAATCAAAGAAAAATCAGTTATTAATGATATAAACAATGAAAATAGGGTTGTTACAGAATCTGAGATTCTGTAATGCCTTTACAGTTTTAGAAATCAAGACCAAAATATAAGCATACCTTAACTTTTCTAACTGATGAGAGATGTTAAAAATAGAACCTTTATTTAGCATCATCAGAATCTGGAGAGATTATGACTTTAACCTTTGCAAATTTGACTATGGAATGAGTATCAAAGATCTCTGACTTATTGATAAAACTAGTAAAATTCAGTTGCTTGAGTGTTTCGTTAAGTCTATAGGATTCTTTGGGTTACTCATTTTCCTTGGTGAGTTGATCAATCTATCAGTTAAGTCGCGACACCATGAATAAAAATCATTGGTGCCAGTAGAGATCTGGCAAAGGCTTCCAAAGCAATTTTATCAGCATCACTATCGACTTCCAGTATGGCATTCACATTATTAGGGGTGTTGCAATTTCTTGGATATTTCGACCTAGTATTTTTAAGCTCAGGCTCTATATTAGTGTCAATATCGACGTAGCTCTTATCAGGAGAAACGATTTGTTTATTACGTCATAGCCTAGAAATATTTCTTGTTATTAGTTTGTCTTTGATACGAGGGTCAAGATTCCATTTTTGCTAACTCTCTAGATGTTGACATGCATGTTCTAGGGAGGAAATTTGAGAGTGTTGGTTATTTTAAATAGGTTCTTATTTAATTTTACCACTGAGTTTTTTTTTACCCTTCCTCGAACAACAAAAACATTATGAGCATCATTTATGGATCAGAAAATACAATTGTTTTGGGCTTCAAATACCTATCTTCTTCTAAGAGACAAAGACCAGCCTCCTAACAAGACTCTTGGTAGTCTTAGTGCATGGCATCAAGAAAAGGTGAGTGTGGAAGGCTTTCCAGAACATATTTAGGCTTTGAGAGCATTTGAGAGTCAATTTCCCTAGAAAGTAGGGTTTTATCGAAATGGTTTTGGGTTAGAAAAGATTCCCAATTATTCCCGAGCTTAGTGAGTTGATGCTTAACTAGGATAGAAATATAACTATGGTGAGTAGAATGAGTAGAATTTTGGCATTGCTTCTGGTAAATAAAGGAAATTTTGGCCAGATCCTTATCCAAAAACAAAAGGCAAATTTCACTTATAACCTAAAAACACCATTAGTAGCATTACGTGAATAAATGAAGAGAAAATTTTAATGTCCCTCGCAGGTTATATAAAAACGCAAAAACAAAACCATATTCTATCACTTAGGTCTAAAGTAGGTAACGAGCATACCTTTTATGTTATAAGCGTAATCCTTCTTCACAAGAAACCTCCTTCAGGGAATATCACAAACTCTGTGCTTCTTCAACCATTTTCCCCCATCAATATGGAGGTTAGTTTCTTTCGCTATAAAATCAACATCTACGAAAATTTCTGTGTCCCACTCTGGCCTTCTTGCCATTGAATGAAAAGGTGATGATTCGACCACACTTTGACTATACCCTTGGAAGAGTTTTAGAAACTCAAACCAACCGACATTATGAAAAGGAATAATGCATTCTTCATATACTTCAAGCATTTCAGTACCAATGGCCTTGGTTAACATAACTCAAGCCATTGATAGACTCTTTAAGGATTAATAGTTGGGCTAGAAAGGAAAAACTAGAGGATGATCATGTAATAGGGAGCAACCCTTGAAATCCTTTGTGGCATCAACAAAGTGAAATTAGGAGAAGAGAATGATACAACTGGAGGTCAATTCGGTCACAAAACCCTAACAATCAATCTAGAAGTGGATAATCAAAGACATGGTATGAAACAATATGATAATGAAAAGCATGGGTGCGGATAGTCATTGGATTAACCCAGTTGGAATGAATCGGGATGTCAATCCTTGACATGGATTAGCACAAATAGATAACTTAAAATCCAAGTCACCACTTATAACTTGGAAATGATTAAGGCGAATGATAGAGACACTTTAGCAAGAAATATATCCAAACTATATTCATAAGCATAGGTTTCGATTTCATATTAAACCATGTCTAATGATCAACAACATAATTTTATAAATATGTAAACCATGGTTGATATATGCATCAAGAGTAAGGTTCTCAACAATTCGATAAGCAAGTTTATAGACCATGCATACGTTGTTTAACCATAATTACCAAGGATTAATGATATATATAATTCTATGCATTTGATATCAAAGGGTGAAACAAAGTTACCGATTAAATGAGAACTATTACCTCAAAATGAGAACTCTAGCAAAAAATCCCCAAAAAAACATGAAAAAAGGACTGAAAATGAAAAGTGTTGATTCTGCACCACCACTTATTCTTTTTGGTGTGAATTTTCAACATTTTTTTAAAAATGACAGTAAAAGATAATAAGTGCAAAAAGAAACCCTGAAAATGAAGTGTTGATGCTGGAATAACGTCTTCTTTTTCGGGGTAAAGTTTCAACATTTCCCCAGGACTAACCTCCTCAACTTGTTTAGTCAGCAAAACTACGGTGACTTCATAATGCTTTTTTCCCTCCTTTTTGATGACAGAAATAAAATTTTAAATAATCTCAATTAACTGCTTCTTTCTTAAGGTCCGATAGACCATATTGGTCTAAGTGGACATTAATTATCATCATCATCAATAATGGTGTTAAAGATAAAATATCATGACTCTGAAAAACCTCAAAATTCTAACAATTTTCAGGAATGACATTAAAGATAAAATATCATGTCTTTGAAAAGCATTAAAATTCCAATAATTTTCAACCATGACATTAAAGATAAAATACTTATAACTATTTTCAACCATAGCATTAAAGAAAAATATCGTGACTTAGAAAAACCTTAAAATTTTGACAAATCTTCAACCATGGAATTAAAATCAAATATCACGACTGCAAAAAACCTTATATTTTCAATATATTTCAACCATGGAATTCAAACCAAATATCACAACTACAAAAACCTTATGTTTTCAATATATTTCAATTATGGCATTACGAAAAAATTATGACTAAAAAAACTTTAAAAATGAACACCTGAATGAAAGAGTCATTATACCAAGAGTAATTTCTTTTTTAAATGCATTTTGTCTTAAAGTATGCTAAAAGACAACTTGATACATTGCAATGGAAATTTAAAAATCAACTGTCAAATTGATATGCAACACAGGCGAACTCGACCTATTATAATGAAATCTTAAAAATCAACCATTGGCACACTGTGGGGGCAGACTTGATCCATTATAACGAAAACTTTAAAATCAACTATCAAATTGACACATAATGGGGTCGGGTTGCTAGTCGAGGATCGACACGCACCCTGCACAAATAGTAAATAAAATAAAATAATAAATAAATAGAAAAATAAATAAAAATGAAAAATACAAAA
>APFE030995341.1:133813-159182 GCA_000404065.3 Pinus taeda | reverse complement strand
GTCATGAAATACATATTTTTTCAATTATATCTATATGCAAAATGTGTATTGTTTATCGACTGTTTAAAATTATTATTTTTTAGTGATAATTAATTTTTGTGTATTGAAGTATTAATTAATGCCATATAGATTTATAAAAAATCCTAACCTCAAAATGTTAATGTTATCATTTTTTTTAAACTTTGCAAAAAAATAAAAAAATCCATTAAAAACCATTGCAAAGAGAAACACAAAACACATGTTTGGAAAACCCTTAGAAAACAAATATCTTAGGACGAAAAACAAAAAGAAGAATAAGACAACTTGAAAAATGGTTAAATAATAAACATTTTAAAACAATTATCCACACTTAATATATTAGAAAATTTGAAGTGTCGAAAATAAGCCCTCTATAAAAAAGGGTTTATGTTGCATCAACATTTTTCAAAATCAATGTGAAAATCATCAACATTAAAAATTTGTTCATACTTGATACATAAGAAAATTTAAAGTGCCAAAATTATGCTAAAAAAATGGTGTATTCTGAATAACCACTTTTCAAAATCAGAGGATTTTTTTACTACCTCAAAAAAACGGCTAATCTATAATTTTCTTGTTTGATCGGTAAGTATGTTATGAGAAAAAGCAAAATTAAGATATAAAACCCCAAATATAGGTTGAAGCTACTGCAAAGTGCAAATTCTATAGCGGCCTTATTTTGTAAATATCCAAATTAAAATAAAGTAATAGGCCTTTTGCACCTTCTTTTTTGTTATGAGGCCAAAACCAAGGTTTTTATCTATTTGTGAATGTCTAGTGAAAATGAATGTATGAATCACCAAGAAAAAAAAAATGTAGAACTCTCAGAAGTAGTTAAAGGTATGTCATTCATGTTTTTAGAAAAAATAAAATAAACTATACATTATGTAGTCAAACCAAATCAAATTGAAAACCAAAAAGGAAAAAATCAAGAGGGGCTCATATCATTTGGTAGCAAATGAGAGGGGAGTTGGTTGGCCTGTTAACATGTTCCTAATGGAAAATAATAGTAAATAATAGAGACATGCACTAAGCTACATCAATAAGAAATTCACACATGCATGCACAATCATAGTAAATAATAGAGACATGCACTAAGCTACATCAATAAGAAATTCACACATGCATGCACAATCAGTAAACCACAAAGTATGAGACTTAGTAAATCTAAGCCATTTTATCAATATCAATGTTGGAACTAAGTACACATAGAGGAAAATGATGGAAATTGGGTTCACTTCTATAAGCATGCAAACCCAGGCGAAAGATATAAATCTTCAAGGTTGGAAATATCTCAAACTAGTAACTCGCATTACCCATAAATTCTATTGTTGCCGCTAGAGGTGAACTAGTGTTTCTACCCTCCATGCTACTCCAAAAATTCTAAAGATTTAATTTGAGGCTCCTCACACCAAACCCATAAAAACCCAGAAATGATTTGGCTTAACTCTTAGCCAAGATCAAGCCCACCAAGTGGTGTGACCTAACTAGTTGATCCACAAAACGCATTATTCAAGCAATGTTGATTTCCAACTCGAATACTTCCCAAAAATTCTAAAATATTAACCATATACTCCTCTCACGAAACCCAAAAAAACTCGGAAAAAAAACTTGGGCAGATTCCTGTTGATTCGGAAAGCCCCAATTTAGTACAAAATTCCAGTTGTAATGTTCCAAATATAAATTTAGTAGGAAATTTCTTCAAAAAATTTAGTCGTCAACTCCATAAACAATATATAGAAATAAAACCACAAAATTAACCAAAAAATTGGAAATATAATATTGAACTGGAAAAAACCAAAATAAACATGCAAAGAATATCAATCTTATTTTATTAATATAAGTATGTTAATACAAAAATATGGAAATGACTAAAGTGATTGCCTCAAAAGGATCTACAATAGTGTTGTAATCAACCTCCAAATAAACTAATCTAATGACTACACCTGTGCATTTTGAGTGAATTCACCAAGGGGAGAGATGGGTTCTCACCCACTCTCACTGAATCACCCGAGTGTGTTCATGCTGGGGCTACTAAGATAGAGAATTGAATTCTCCAATCCACACCAAAGACGAATACTCAAAACCAGTATGTCCCCAATGATCTCCTCCTCCTCCTTTTAAAGATCTAATAAATAGATATCCAATATTTTAGAAGTATTTATTTGATTATTATTCTAGAAGCTCCTCTTTGACTTTGTCCTAAGTGACTTTTTAAATTATTTAAGTCACTCTTGGCCCTTTCCATTAATCAATATTTTTTATTTTTAATTAAATCACTAATTAAAGTCAATTTTAAGCTAAGAAAATGGTAAATTACCCATTATACTCTCTTCGATCACTAGAAATCACTACTCAAAATCCCATCCTGTAGATATTCTCGTTCTAGTTCCAATGAGCTATTACACTAAGCTGCTCCGTCAAATATTCCTCTCAGAATGCCACCTTGAGTGTAATTAATTAGGTTATGCCCAATAATAACCCTGTTTTACAGGAATTATAAACAAATATTGGAACAATAAACAATTTGTGTGTAACCGATCATGATGATGAGTATGTCAAGCGAATGTTGTCGTATCCCATAAAAATTCCTTAAAACTCACCAAGAACCCCTAATGACATAATACTGCTCGCGTGACCTAGTCATCGTGTGCCCTTGAAATCCACCCTGGTTGTACTATAGAGGAAAATAAAAATGGGAACATGACTATGAATTTATGTTAGTTTAAATTAAAGTATAAGTTCTTAATAAGTTCTTTCAATGTTAAATAAATAATAATTTTATTTTAAATTACAACCATATCATATTAAATTATAGTATTATAATATTTTATTCTTGAAATTCCATTTGCTATTTTGAATAAATAATATTGGTTTTCTTCTATTTTTCTTAAATTACAACTGTGTCATAAATAAATTATAATATTGCAATATTTATTTTAAAAATTTTGTTAGCTGCTTTTAATTATAAAATGTAGAATGTCCATAGGAGTAACAGAGATTTTAACTTTCAATTTTTATCCACTTAACTTGAAATCCTAGATAGGTGTGTCTAGTTTGGCATAGGGCTTCCAAATTTTAATTTAATTATGATTAATTATTAGATGGATGGTAGAGATTTAACTTGCATGGAATGTTCTAAAATATTGTTAGTAGTTAGAAAGAAAGGTTGATATTTATTTTGAAAATAGTTATGATTTTTCTTCCCTCTTAATTAAATTAGTTAATTAAAAAAATGTTATTTGAACATGATTTATGGTTTCTTGGGGCATTTGGTACTAGTAAGTCATGGTATTGGTCCATGGTATTTTAATAAAGGCTGCGAACAAGTTCATATAAACACAAGTCATGGTTTTTAAGCATGTGCTATTAATAAACTATGGTATTGATGTCTATTTACAAGTTAAAAATCTCCATAATAAAGTTGAGGTGAATATCCCCATTTAACAATCTTGTTACATATTTTTTTGAATGTGTATATGTGTGACTCATAGGGGACCACAACATTCCTCTCTATCTATGAATTTGGGGGTGAAGCCCCCAATTCTTTTTTGGGAGAGAAAATAAATTTTATTTGATTTTGGGTTGTTTTTGGTCCTTTTCAACAGATAGTTTTTTGGCACATTGTAATGTAATTCTAATAATCTATTTGAGATAATAAATTAAGGTATTGGATGTCATGGGATACTATATATTGTGTTGTAATAGTACAACTAATCCAATGAGAGTTAGAGGTTTTCCTAGTTAAGGTTTCTGAGGTAAATATCGAAGTGTTGTATGTGATTAATATTGTTCATTTTTTCTTTTCTTTTTTTCATAAAGAATTTAGAACCCACATTATCTTTACCTTTTGTTAACCTTTTCTTTGTGTTATGCCTTAGTGAAAACTAAGCCTAAACAATTCTTAAACACACATTCCGAAATTTCCTTTGAGCTATGCTTATTTAGTTTAATATTTTTTCTAGTTTTTAACTTTCTACAATTAATTAAGTAGCTAGTTGTAAACCCATTGTAAACTCTATAAGAAGGTTTTTGGCCAAATAAATAAAGTGAAAAATTTGTTGGGTGTGGAGCCTGATTATCTTCTATATTCAAAGGTATCGCCACATTGGACCCTAGTTCGAAATGGGGGTAGCAATGTCGCTCGTAAAATATTCGCTGCAGGGGAGTCCAGGGGGGGCGGCTGCGACCTTTGGGAGCCCCCCCTTGGAGGGGGTTTTGGGGGCAGCGCCCCTGAAGCCAAAAACATATGTAAATTTTCCTTGTAAAAGTATAGTAATTTCTAGTCAATCTGGGTCGTTCATTAGGCGGATGATCTGATGATAGAACTTATTAGTTTAGGGTTTTTTGCCCTAGAAGGAAACCCCCCTCATTGTATGAGGGCATTGTATTTGAGGCTTTGTAATAGATGTGTATTTGGTGAGCGAGAAACAGAGAGGTGAGACTGTGAGAGAAAACAGAGGATATTACAGTGAATCTGTTGTAGGTTGTGTCTCTTCATTTTGCTGGATAATAGAAAGGAAGGATTAGCTGTTCGGGTGGACGTAGCCCAAACTGGGTGAACCACATATATCTGTGTCTCTCTTGTTTTATGCGTTTTTTGTGTTTATATTTCTGCAATATTTTATGTGTTCCATTGCTCCGTAATATACAATTTTCGAACAACTGGTATCAGAGCCGAATGTCTATTTGGCTGATAAACTCGTAGGAAAGAAGGGTTCCTTGTTTGAGTGGGAGCAATGGCGGAAGATGGTAAGTTTAGGGTCGAGAAATTTAACGGCGAAAAATTCTCACTGTGGAAGATGTAGATGGAATATTATCTGTATCAGAAAGATCTATACCTACCATTGGGCGGAAAAGCAAAGATGCCGACGGGTATGAAAGATGAAGAATGGAACCTTCTTGATAGAAAGGCACTCAGAACAATACGGTTGTGCCTTGCAGCGTCAGTCGCCTTCAAAATGTCGAAGGAAACAATGACAGAGGGTTTGATTAAGGCGTTGGAGAAACTATACGAAAAACCCTCGGCCTCAAACAAGGTATTTCTTATGAAACGATTATTTAATATGAAGATGTCGGAAGGTGGATCTGTTGTAGTTCATTTAAATGATTTTAATACTCTTACGAGTCAGTTATGTTATATAGGGGTAAACTTTGATGATGAAGTTAGAGCTTTGTTATTCTTGTGCTCATTACCAGAAAGTTTGAATGGTTTGGTAATGGCCATTAGTAACTCTGTGTCTAGATCTAGTACTTTAAAGTTTGATGATGTTGTCGGTGCTATCCTTAGCGAGGAAATGCAACGGAAAAGCTCCGGTCAGACATCGGGTAATGCTTTGAGTGCAGAGTCTAGGGGACGAAAAATGGAAAGAGGAAAGAGCTCAGGATATCGCAGTAAATCAAGGAGAGGTAGATCCAAGTCCAGATCGGGGATAGTGTGCTGGAAATGCAGAAAGAAAGGACACCTAAAGAAAGACTGTAGATCTCGGAAGGGAAAAGAAGGAGATTCACAGCAAGAAAACAATCATGAAGCAAATGTGACAGGTGAGGTGTTACAAGATGCTTTGATTTTTTCTTTCAAAAATATTACTGATTCCTGGGTGGTAGATTCAGGGGCCTCATTCCATGCCACACCTAATAAGAAATACTTTCATGAGTATGTTCAAGGAGATTTTGGACAAGTTCGTTTGGGTGATGATAAACCCTGTAAAATTGTTGCAGTGGGTAAGGTTCTTGTAAAACAGCAGAATGGAAACCAATGGCTACTAAATGAGGTAAGGCATGTTCCAGATCTAAAGAAAAATATGATTTCAACAGGGAAATTATGCGGTGAACGTTGTGTGACAACTTTCACATATAAAGCTTGGAAGGTCACCAAAGGAGCCCTGGTAATAGCCAAAGGTGAAAAGGTTGGTACATTGTATTTATGCAATGGTATTTCTAACTCTGTTAATGCTTTAACTTCCAGAGGAGCAGATGCAATGTTATGGCATCATAGGCTCGAACACATGAGTGAAAAGGGGATGAAGACTCTTCACTCAAGGAATTTGTTGCCGGGTTTGAAGAATGTTGATTTGGACTTCTATGAGAACTGCATTTATGGAAAACAGAAGAGAGTCAGAATTCTTAGAGTTGGGAAAGAAAAGAAAAGCAAAAAATTAGAGCTTGTGCATACAGATGTATGGGGACCTGCTCAGGTATCATCGCTTGGTGGCTCTCGTTATTATGTTACTTTTATTGATGATGCAATGAGAAAAACATGGATTTATTGTATTAAGAATAAATCTGATGTATTTGATACCTTCAAGAAATGGAAAACTTTGGTTGAGATTGAGACAGGAAAGAAATTGAAGTGTCTTAGATCAGACAATGGAGGTGAATATTACAGCAAAGAATTTGATAGGTACTGTTCAGAGCATGGAATTCACAGAGACAAGACAGTTCCAAGAACACCACAAGAAAATGGTGTGTCAGAAAGGATGAACAAAACAGTCATGGAGCATGCAAGATGCATGAGATTGCATGCAGGATTGCCTTTATAGTTTTGGGCAGATGCTGTAGATACTGTTGTTTATCTAATAAACAGAGGGCCTTCAAGTTCCTTAGATGGTGGTGTTCTAGAGGAAGCATGGACAGGTAAAAAGGTAAACTACTCATTTTTAAAGCCTTTTGGTTGTGAGGCCTTTGTCCATATTGATAAAGAAAATAGAAAAAAGATTGGGGAAAAGTCAAAGAAATGTACCTTTATCGGATATGGTGCTAATGATTTTGGTTATCACTTATATGATTATGAAAATCATAAAATCATAAGGAGAAGAGATGTAATATTCAATGAAAAGGTCTTATATAAGAATCAGTTGCAGGAAAAGAAACAGGAAAAATAAAACAAGGTATACGCAGTCCTTAATGAAATCACTGAAAAAGTAAAGGTGCCTGAAAATAATAATAATCAACAACCACAACAATAGCAACCACCACAACAGAAACAGGCACCCCAAACACCTGAAAGTGGTGTTAGAAGGTCTAACATGATAAGTAGACCCCCTGAATGATACTCTCCTTCATTATATTATTTATTGTTGACTGATTTTGGTGAACCCAAATGTTATGAAGAAGCAATGCAGGTTGAAAGCACGGAGAAGTGGGAGGTAGCCATGGAAGAAGAAATGGACTCCTTAATGCATAACCAGACTTGGGACTTAGTCAGGTTGCCTGCAGGAAAAACTACATTGAAGAATAAATGGGTTTACAGGCTCAAGGAAGAAGATGGAGGAAAACAAAGGTACAAAGCTAGACTTGTGGTGAAGGGTTTTGCACAGAAGAAAGGTATTGATTTTGATGAAATATTTTCTCCTGTTGTTAAAATGACTTCAATCAGAACTATTTTAAGTCTAGTAGCAGTTGAAGAATTGCATCTTGAGCAGTTAGATGTAAATACAGCCTTTCTCCATGGGGATTTAGAAGAAGAGATATATATGCAGAAGCCACAAGGATATGAGGTGAAAGGGAAGGAGAAACTAGTGTGCAGGTTGAAGAAGAGCTTGTATGGCTTAAAACAGGCTTCAAGGCAGTGGTATCTAAAATTTGACAAGTTTATGTCTGAACAAGGTTATACTAGATGTCACTTTGATTATTGTGTTTATCTAAAAAAGCAAAATGATGGCAGCTATATTATATTTTATTGTATGTAGATGACATGCTTGTTGAAGGGTCTAACATGCAGGAAATAAACGTGCTCAAAATAAAATTGGCAAATTCATTTGCAATGAAGGATTTGGGAGCTGCAAAACAAATCCTTCGTATGAGAATAACTAGAGACAGGAAAAATCGTAAAATAACATTGTCTCAGAATGAGTACATACAAAAGGTGTTGAAAAGATTTAACATGCACAATGCAAATCCAGTTAATACACCTTTTGCTAGCCATTTCAAACTTAGTAAGGAAATGTGCCCAAAGACCCAAGAAGACATGGATTATATGTCTAAAGTTCCATATGCATTAGAAGTTGGAAGCCTAATGTATGCAATGGTTTGCACAAGGCCTGATATTGCACATGCAGTGGGAGTTGTAAGCAGGTACATGAACAATCTAGGAAAGGAACATTGGATGGCCGTGAAATAGATTCTCAGATATTTGGAAGGTACCACAAATGAAGCATTATGCTTTGGTGGTTCAAACATTTCCCTACAGGGATATGTTGATGCAGATATGGTAGGTGACAGAGATAACAGGAGGAGCACTACAGGATATGTATTTACTGTTGGTGGAAAAACTTTCAGTTGGGTTTCAAAAATCCAGAGTGTTGTTGCACTTTCAACAACAGAAGGAGAGTATGTTGCTTCTACAGAGGCTAGTAAAGAAATTTTTTGGTTACAAAGGTTTATGGGTGAATTGGGTAAGGAGCATGATATGGGCACATTATATAGTGATAGCCAAAGTGCCATTCATCTTGCCAAGAACTCAGTATTTCATTCCAGGACTAAACACATACATCTCAAGTACCATTTCATATGATCAATGTTGGAAGATGGAGAGTTGAAGCTGGAAAAGATACACACTAGCCAGAATCCTGCAGATATGCTAACAAAAGTTGTAACCAGGTAGAAACTAAGAATATGCTTAGTTTCAATTGGTCTTCAAGGATGACGATGAAGATGAGAAATAGCCAGGTCCAAAGAGGAGTTATTGTCTAGCAAATGGAGTAGCGGTGGAGTTGCTACAATCAATCTCCAAGTGGGAGATTTTTGGGTGTGGAGCCTGATTATTTTCTATATTCAAATGTATCGCCACATCGGACCCTAGTTCGAAATGGGGGCGGCAACGCCGCCCGTAAAATATTCGTTGCAGGGGGGGTCCAAGGGGGGTGGGGGAAGCACCCCCGAAGCTAAAAACAGATGTAATATTTCCTTGTAAAAGTATAGTAATTTCTAGTCAATTTGGGCCATTCATTAGGCGAATGATCTGATGGTAGCACTTATGTTTAGTTTAGGGTTTTCTGCCCTAGAAGGCAACCCCTCTCTTTGTATGAGGGCATTGTATTTGAGGCTATGTAATAGATGTGTATTTGGTGAGCGAGAAATAGAGAGGTGAGACTGTGAGAGAAAACAGAGGATATTATAGTGGATATGTTGTAGGTCGTGTCTCTTCATTTTGCTGGATAATAGAAAGGAAGGACTAGATGTTTGGGTGGATGTAGCCCAAACTGGGTGAACCATGTATATCTGTGTCTCTCTTGTTTTATGCGTTTTCTGTGTTTATATTTATGCAATATTTTATGTGTTCCATTGCTCGGTAATATATAATTTTCTAATAAGATTTGTTCAAATATTTTTTTTCTTCTCATTTTCTATTGTTTTAGATTTTCATTGCGAGTTCATATATGTTTTGTATTAATACGACCATTACCAACACCATAAAATTTAGATTAGATATATTATCTAGATAATCAAAATCCATATGCTCTTAGAACTAGGTATATATTATTCTAGAAAGTATTGAGGTAACTCATTATTATTTGGGAATTTTCCATATTCATACGAGAACAACCCTTAAATGAAAGAAGCAATACATGGATCCTTAAACCTTGCAACCTTGAGATTTCTTTATGTTTTGCTTATCTATCAAACTATGGCGATGACATTGCTTTTGTTGATTCATTTTTAAATTCGAGATATGAGTGGGTGACCCATATTGTTACTCTCTTTCTACGCATCATATCAACAAAAATATGGGTGACTAATCGAACCCCTTAATATGTCATAATGTACTAGTCCAAGTTGTTGAATGCAATCCATAGATTTTGTTGACTCGACCTAGTGACATCATATTTTTCCAATAATAATAAGCATATTAATGTGTCTTCCCAAGGAATCTCACTCGGAAGATTTGTCTAATTAAAATATAGAGGATCATAGGCTACATTACAAAAAAAATTGTTGCACCCTATTACCTATCACCCTTGCATAATGTGGATCGGGAGGGTGGAGATTGAATCCTAAAAACAACAAATAAACACATGTACTAAAATGTATTTAATGTTTAAATTTACATATAATTTGTGCATATGAGTAAAAAACAGAAATTATTAAATATATTATCTAGTGGTATCCCATAACCAATCTCAATGTATTAATAAAACATTTTTTTCCACATTGTGGATGCTTTAAGTTTGATTTTACCTAAATTAAAAATGTTATTAAGTGAGGTAGTTATAATACATGTACCAAAAGAAAAAGGTAGTAAATTTACATGCACTAAAAAATAAATCAAGTTTAATATTATTAAAAAATATAAAATATAACATACAAACAAGTTACATACATGCATTAAAGTTAAAATTATGGAGACATGAATATATATTTAAATGAGGATAATTAAATATATCTAAGTGTATCCTCTAGCTATATGTGGCATTAGATGGGGTGGATGTTTGTTGTTGCTATGAAAGTTGTAAATGTCAGGAGTGTATAGTTGTAGAATATTAATATAATGTAAATGTAACATTTGCACATCAAATTAATAGGTTTATATGTAATTTTTTGCACATAATGATTAATCATCACCATATACTTCTTTGTTTGACCCAAGCATACTTTAATGAATTTAAAATCAGTTAACTTACATTAATGCACTACATTCAATAGATGCATCCTCAGGACATCTACTAATGTTGGAATTAGTATCAATAATAATAGGTGGCTTGATAAGATCAATGATGAAAGATATTTACACATGAATCAAATATTATTTAATAATATGATATGTTATGGTATGATATGCATGTCATTAAGGATGAATCCATGAATCCTAGTTGCACACTTGGCAAGCCATGCAAATGAATATGGCTTATGTGGACCCTTGATCTAGGTCTTACCTCAACAGATGTTTAATTCCCTCGATCAAGGTTTCAAATATCAATCAAGCATTTAATACCTCTATCGAGGTTAGATTCAACCAAGGGTTTAAAACCTCCATATGATGGAACCTTTTAAACAAAACAAAAAAACTATATATATTAAGAAGACATTGATCAAAGGTTTTAAAATACCTCGATTGAGAGATTTTACATGCCTTGACATTTTAAAGCCATCGATCAAGGGCTTGAAAATAAAATATTTCTCCATTTTCTAGGTTTTCTTAGAGTTACAATTACCAATAGGTGAAATTTGTTCATCCCTTTCACGAAAGGTGGAAGGCATGGTACATGTACATTAGTACTGAAGTCTCTATCAATAACATGTAATTTGTCATTTTTTACTTCATACTATTTTTTGAATTTATTTCTTTTCTAAAAAAAATCACTCTACATAGTGAAGGCCACGAGAGAAAAGATATATAACTTGAAAAACTAAACAATCAAAAAATTATAAAAATTTGTGCAAACCATGGATAAAATTATAAAAATGTGTGCCAACCATGGATGTTTCATATTGAAAGGAGTAATTCCAATTTTTCATTGTACATAAAGAAGAGAAAAAAATGGTTAGGAACAAAAAATGTGCAAAATGCAATTAAGTTTAAGTTGTCGTCTTCAAAAATTAATTAACAATATATAATTAAGAAAAGGGAGAAAAAAATTGTTAGGAACAAAAAGATGTGCAAAATGCAATTAATTTTAAGTTATCATCTTCAAAAATTAATTAACGATATATAATTAAAAAAAGGCACGACCAAATTTTGTATAAATCATGCAAATATAATTCTGTTTTGAAGATTTACATTAAATGTTGAATGAAGTGTTGAGATCCAAAGTCAGTGGTTAAGTTTTGTAGAAATTTACAATCATGAGCATTTATTGAAATACAGATTTGTCACATTAAATATCAGTAATAGTTTTTGAAAAAACAAAAACATTTTATCACGTCTCAAAATTTATAAAGCATATATGAATTTCAAAAGCTTGGACAAAAAAAATGTAAAATCTCAAATCTCATCACTACATTTCACTAAAAAGTGTGACACAAATTCATGCATTCACCCTTAATTCCATTCAAGCAATCAAAGACACAACCTTTAGTATTCATAGGTTTTTGAAGAGAACTAGAGGAAACAATGTCGAGCTTTGTACTATTGAACATGTGATATGAAAGGGATCATCCAAATTTCAAATCCCTCTTATGGAAGATAAGCAAGATATGATCAATTTAGTGGGTGTCATACTACATACCTTCTATCACAAGCTTTTTATATTAACTCCAAAAAATTCTAATTGAATGATCTTTGTCACCAACACTAAACAGTTGCATCACCTCAAAAAAATCACACCACTTACTTGGTAGCAAATTAATATAAAAAATATATGGTAGCAGATTAATGTAAAAGGTTAATGGTGAAAGGATAGAATTAATATTTTACACAAAATGAGTGTTGAAACTACTAAGACATTTGTTAATGCCTAAATACCATAAACAAAATTATAATGAAATACCAGTTAACTTAAGGATAAATCCCAATGAATTATCATCAACCAACAAAATACTATCATTATTTTATAAAATCATACATGAATTATCATCAACCAAAAAAATACTAACAAATGGAATTTACTTTAATGCTCTCAAAATGGAATCTCATTCACTTTAATGCTCTTGTTTTGTTATATTGAATCCAAAATCAACAACAAAATAAAGTGCACTTAATTATAGTGATTAGATAGGGATCCAAACAAGTGTGACAATGACCCCCAAAGGAAGATCGTTAAGCCAAGCACATCTAGATCACACGAATAACTAAAAGGGTCTTCAAGTTCACTCACGAATCATGGTAAGAATTTTGTGTTGTCGGAATAAGAGTTAAAAAGGGAAGTGTATAATAATATTTTTAAAATATTTTTTATTCCCATAAAAGATGTCAAGTAAAGAAAATTTGTTAAAGTCACTAAACACAACCTTGTACAAGAAAACTATTAAGAAGTTTTTGTTGATCCACATGGATTGCGGAAACCCTTAAAAATTACAAATTCTTTATTTATTTAACACAAAATAATAATAATAATAATAGTTATTATTAATTAATTAACTATTTTTAATTTTTTAATTAATTAATTAATTAATCAACTAACTTTTAACTTTTAATCAGAATTTTTTAATTTTTTTAATTTAATGAGTTAGTTACTTTAATCATAATTTTTAATTTAATAACTATTATTATTAAGGAGTTTAGACTTCTGTGATCCATAACATTGTTTTAGAGGATTTTCGGTTGAAATCACATAGATAATCATTTCTCGACGCGTTTCGAACAACCAGTGTGGTTCATCGTCAGGAAGATGAACCACACTAGTTGGTTCGAAACGCGTCGACAAATGATTATTCTATGTGATTTCGCTGAAATCTCCTTAAACAACTATTATTATTTTTTTTTGTGTTGTTAATAAATAAAGAATTTGTAATTTAAGGCTTTCCACAATCCATGTGGATTAACAAAACTTCTTAATAGTTTACTATATTATTATTATTATTATATCTAAAAATTCTTAATGATTTATATCTGTAATTAATTTAATAATACTAATATTTTTGAATATTAAGTGAAATTATTTTTAATTTATTTCTTTAATTCAAAAAATAATATTAATTATTAATTTTTTTTTTTAAATTTTGGGTCAAAGGCTCAATTTGTTATTTCAATCTTTTAGTCAAACTAGTTGTTATTTCTAATGGCTAGTTAGTTGCTCTCATCATCTATTTATTCAATTTCCTAGCTCTGATTCCTCATCTTGTTCTGAAGATGAACCACACTGGTTGGTTCGAAACGTGTCGCGGGATTTTATTTTAGTGATTTTTACCTGAAATGCTATTATAATTATTATGGATCATAGAAGTCTAAATTGTACTACAAAACAAATTCTTCATTTATTGATTTCAAACCTGAATACTCTCTTTGTCACGTTGGGTCTATAATTTTACCCTTGGACACCTCTTCATTTATTGATTTCAAACTCGAATACTCTCTTTGTAATGTTGGGTTTTCTTGTGCCATACAACAACCCCCCATTTCATATCATTAAAATTCCAAAACTATAATGTGAAATGGGTCCCTTTTTTAATTTTTGTTTTAAATTAGTATCAATTTAAAGTTCTATTTCAAAAAACGCTTGAATCAAAGGGAACATCATTAAAAAGCCTTTTTAATAAAACCTATCGATAAACCCCAACATAAAACGATTTACCTTTATCATTGCGATAAAGCGATCGCAAGATCGCATATCGCAATGACAAAGAAAGCTCAACTTAAGGGACATCTTGGTTTTCGCCGATGCGAAATCGCAATCAGATATCGGCAGAGCATAAAGTAACATGAGTAACGATCCTTCCTTCGATGCGATGCGAAATCGGCAATTGGCAATCGGCAATAACACTTATAATGCAAAGAAGCTCCCCTTCACCCGATGCGATGCGATATCGCTATCGGCGATCAGCGACTTACCATGTTCTCATCCTAAGCGGCCCTACCAGCTATGTGGGACGCGATGCGATATCGCTATCGGTGAACGGGGATTCCAAACAAAACCAATGCAATAACTTAGCATTTCCCCGATGCCCGATTATGTAAAGGGTAAAATAGCAAAGTTTTCAAAGTAACAGTCATAAAGGCGGTTTAATATGATTTATTCGTAATTAAGGCCATATCCTTTGGAAAGCCGCTCATCCGCGTTCAAACCGCCAAATCACCCAAAGCATGCTTCAAATAAATCATTCAACCATTAATCGAAGCAACTAGAATTAATGAGATTGACAGGCCATAACGACCATTTAATGAGAATAACAGGCTTGAGATCTATCCACTGATTTGATCCTAAGGTCGCCTTAAGTCGATTGATCGCTATGAATGCACCTAGATATATATATTTCATTCTGTTCAATTCACGTTATTGTTGCATGTGTTCTGCTTATCTTTCACTCTGCGCAGCATTCTTCCATAGAAACAGAAGAAAGTGGAATGGGAAAGAAATCCAAGAAGACTACAATGCCTACTGCTCCGCCAGCCGCAGGGCTAGCTGTCGCTGATCCAACTGGAAAGAATAAAGGGCTTATATCAGATACAACATGCTTAGGACTCATCAGGACCACTTGGCAAGGGACTTATAATCTGATTGAAGCAGAAGGGCCAAAGGTGACCGAAGTAGAAATTTTATGTGTTAATACCAGCAAATCTGATGTCAATTTAAAAGACTTGGCCGACTCCTTCCTACACAGAATAACAGCTCGGGAACAGGTTCTTCCTTACACGGATGTGGTAAGGTGGGCAATCCAAGAGCTCCCAATTATCAATAGATTGTTTGAAGCTGTGGACGGGAGGATTTTTGGTTCGTTTCGAGCCGAAGACCTAAGGCTGATGTATCAACTGCCGCAAGAAGAGAAGAAATATAATGCTACATTTTTGGAGAAATTTCGAGCAGAGAACAAGGCCGAGTTTGAACCAATCTGAGGCTGGAGACAGAATCCAACAAAACACAAGCATGAAACCTCGGGTAAGTACTCAGTTGACTCCCTGTGTTCTCCTTACTGTTATGCTGGAATTATGATGTGTAGGCTTATGGGGTTGCATTGACTCTGCAATTTTACCATAGAAATGGTTCCTAATGGAGGTAGCTGTAGTGGAGAAATTATGGATGGGCGGTTAATTATCCGAAAGTTAGGTCAAAGCCATCCTCGACTTCAGGTCTGACTATCGTGTCACGGAGGGTTATTCCGCCATTTTATTATAGTGGCCTATATTATGGATGTGTTGTGTTTTAATTCTGAGTTTCCTGTGCTGGGATGGAGGTGGACGTCGCAAGACCCCACACCCATTCACATATATTATCGAAAACTATGGAAGACTGGTTATAAGCGCCACCTGTATCAAATCTGCAACGATTTTATGTTGCCAATTCATTATTCAATTTTTAGTAAGCCTGCCCCGAAAATTTCTGAGCAAGCAGGGGTAGATTTGACTGCACTAGCAAGTTGGTTTGGGGAGGATAAATTCACGTACATCATAGTTTTTGGCAGTCAGGCTAGGCCACATGTGCTACCACTTTACATCCCCGATAAGCTACTTGCCAAGGAGGTAGCTTATTAAATCAAAGGGGTTACCCGGACCCTGAAAAGAGCTAAAAAACATGTTTGGCCTTCTTTTCCATTACGAATTGGAGTGTATACCCTGCATGATATCAAGCATGCAGAGAAGGAAGATAGGAAAATGAATTTTCTCACTCTGGCTACTCTGCCAAGAAGGCAGTATGATCCAAGAAAGATCGCTTACAATGCGCTCGAGCAGGCCAAATTGGCCAAGGTCGAGCACAAAGAAGACAAATTCGAAGATTTGTTCGCGTTAGCCGAATCACTGTATCAAGTCAAGTCGCTTGCCAGAAATGTGTATAATGATGAAGGACTAGTTGAATTTAACAGAATTAGAGAACAGAGGTTGTAAACTCTACCTCTAGACCTGTTAGCGACTGTTCCAACAACAACCAGGTCAAGCGAGTCTGAGCAGCGAGATAATACACCACCTCCTACTACATCAAAACAGCAGGAGGAAGCGCATAGCCAGAGGCAGGAGGTGACCCAGGAAAATGTGCAGCGACAAGAAGAAACCCAAGCGAAGACCCAAGAAGAGAGCAGCTCTAAGAATAACAATGATACATTACTTGATCCGAATTTGCTCCAGCAATGGAAGCATTTCAGTACAATTATTGATAACCTAGAGTGCTCAAAAGATGATGAGGTTTCTAAAGAAGGTGATACATAGGAAGCGACATCGAAACCGGTTTCAGGTGAAACCAGCGACCTACCCAAAACAAAAGGACCAGAGATAATTCCTAAAGATCCAATGGGAGAGATCATTTTGCAAATTGAAGAGATCCCCCCTTGAGATGTATTTTATAGCCCCAAGCATAAAGCTATTGTAAAGTGACAGAGGAAAAGGAGAAGAACTGATCAACCTTCCCCATTCCCTGAATTAACAGTAACAGGCAATGTTGTATGGAAAGAGGAATTCGACCCCTCCGATGAGTTAACAAAGCTATCGCAATTCGCTGGAGCATATTCAGTGGCAACCATTGATAAAGCGTTAGAGGTAAGCAGTTTATTAAAGACCAAGGACCAAGACATCTCTTCACTACAGGAAAGAATATCAGAAGTTCAGCAGAGGGCAGAGTAGGCGGAGAAAGAATTGCTAGTGCAGCAACAGAACAATAATCAGCTGACAAAGCAATTGCAAGAGAAAAAGCAGAGAATTGATGAAGGCGCAATACAAAGGCAAAAGGAGCTATTGGCGGCACTGGAGCAGTTAAGAATATCAACTGAGGGAACAATGAAAGCGAAAGATGAGCAAATCGCTCAATTGACCACTCAAATTGAGAAAATGAAAAAGCTCCCTCAGATAGATGAGTTCAAAGCAGAAGCGCTCCAGTTAAATAAGGGATTGATTAATCAGGTTAAGCTACTATGTCAACAGATTATACGAGCAGAACCATTGTGCGAATTAGTAGCATCTATAAACGAAAAGGTAGAAAAAGCAAGGACCGATTTGGATTAGGCCAAAGAAACACTGAAAAACTTTATAGAATGGCAGGATTCTGATATAGGCTGGGCAGCTAATATACCGAGAATTCTGGAATCGCACAAAGAGATATTATTCACAGAAAGGCAATCGCAACTAATGAAAGCAGAAATAGTAATTTCCAGATGCAAGACAATCAGTGGAAATTTGGTTGAATTAGTAAATAATAACTGTATTTATCTAACATAATTTCCCAATGCACTCTAGGTCAATTAACAGCAGCAAATATATTGGAGCACTCATGCTATCCGGAGCTGAAGAAAAATGCAAGATTGATTGCTGGAATCAACAGTCTGACGTGGGTTGCTTATTGGTTCTTCTTAATCAAGCCATACAGCCAAAGAGCCACCTTGAAGTGCCTAACCGATGCTGTCGGGTATATTATACCCGTCATTCAGGATGCCACCTTCACCGCCCAATTCAGTTTGCGCCTCAACAAACCTCTAGAAGTAGAACCAATGCTTGCGATAAGCCAACTAAGGTTTAAGGGAAAACAACCTGAGGCATGACTCACTTCGCCGACTGCCAGATCGCCCCTGAGAGATAGACCGCATTTACTGATACCAATTTAGTAGGATTTTGTTTCATAGAACTTTTTAGTTTAGTAGTATTTATAGACCCTTTCATGCATTTAGAAAGGTTCGTAAAAGTTTTGTATATGACTTAAACCCTGAAGTTGCACTATTGTACTTCAGGGATATTCTTTTATGAAACTTGACCAATTATTCTGAATTTGATAAGGAAAGCTTTTATGCAAATGTGCACTATTGTCATTGTTTGAAAGCATCCCTGTGTTGAAGAAGGAATTTTGAATAGCGATTGATATTTCGGATCGATCTACAGCTCACATGGTACTATTATCTGTGTCTGTATTCTTTTTCGTTATATGAATTGTTATTGAAACCGCTCTTGCTATTATCGCTTATATATATATATGTGTTTTTCACAGCATTCTTTATGCATTCCACTATTGGTTGTTTATCGCATGCTCTCCTTTCAGACGTATATATGTATCGATGATATGAACAGTGAATGTAGTAATCTGTATGCATCGCTTCATTATGACTATTCATGCGAAGCAATCTTTGAATGATTGAACATCCTTTATTTATTTTACAGAGTCATATATATGCCTGATAAATAGATAAAGATTATTTAACGCTACATTCTGAATGAATAAGTTGTTCCCGGGATTAGTATTAGTTTCCCTATTTTTGTCAATAGAATAAGTCATTCGCCTATCATTTAAGCAATTTATTCATCACCCATCCATCCCTTTTTATTTCATTATTGCGAAACTGGTCCCGTTATCTCCAGTCGGAGCAACCATTCCAAACGGAAAAGGAGCTACACCAAGGTCCGGACCAGGTGGTTATCCCCAATGTTGTGGCAACGATTTCCGAGGCGTCAAAATTTCTGGCGCTAGAAGGAGGTCCATACGCTATGAATGGCGAGTAAGCCAACACCTACAAACCATTCAAAGAGCAACTTACCCTCCACCTCTCCTCGAATATCTCGTTCGCATTCTGAATCTCCAGTATCCAGACGAGACGAAGAGGAATCAACCACTACTGCTCAATTACATCATACTTCAGAACACTTAAGTTCGGAGTCCCCTGAAGTTCAATCCATCATCCAGAAACTTCAAGGCTTGTCAATATCCCCTCCTAGATCTGAAGTATCACAAGCCAGTCACACTTCGCAATTTCACTTACCCCCTCATCTTACCAGACTCCAAAGTGAAAAGCTAGGCATTGAGCCACCTGAATTTCCTTTACCCGAAAGGAAAAGGATCAAAAAGACAACTGAAGGTTCTGGTAGCGATACCCTTTCTCCATCATCTTCCATTTCATCATCACCTGTGCGAAGTCATACACCCACATCACCACTTCATATAGTTGTTCACCAAGGGACTTCATCTCAAGCATCACAATCTTTTCAGTCAGTACTTCCGCCTCCAACTCAAACAACTGGAACACCACAAGCGAACGTCGGTAATCCTAAAATGGCCCAAAGACCATGGAGAAGTCATGGTGTGGTTACTATGCCTGCACCTTTACATCCATTACCCGATTACCCCGAAAAATGGTTACCCAAATTCAATCCAGATGCTGGAACTTCTGCAGAAGAACATATTAACAATTTTATGCTGCCAGTCAATCTAAAGGGAGTCACTGAAGAAGATGTGGTAGTAAGATTGTTTCCCTATTCACTACAAGGATCTGCAGGGTCTTGGTATTTTTCCTTACCCTCTGGATCCATCACGAGTTGGAATATCTTCCAGGAACAGTTTCTCACCAAATATGGTGATGACAGATCCTTAGCTACACTTGTCCATGATCTTTCAAACTTAAGGATCGAATCAAGAGAACCCATCAAGGAGTTCAACTCCAGATTTAACAAACTCTTGAATAAGATCCCCACTGATGATAAACCAAGCGAACAAGTTAGAAGTGAATGGTATATCACTTCTTTGCCTTCAAACATTGCTATATTCGTTGATAGGGCCAAACAACCCACATTAGCCGAGAATATGAAGGAAGCACTCGCAGTAGAAAAAAGTGTAATCGCCTTAGAAAATAAAACTGCCTTGGAAGAAAGAAAATCTAAAAAAGTGTCCTTTAAAGACGACTCTAAGAAAAATAACATTAAGGATCAATATGACATGGAGGGCCTTCAAAAAGTCCTTAAAACGATGTCAAACGAAATGGTTGAAATCAAGAAACAAGTATCAGAATCCTCAACGAAGAAACCATATAGGAATTTCAAGAAACCCGAATCCAAACCCCCTAATGTTATATCATATGCAGACTCGAATCCTGAGGAAGAAGAAGAGGAAGAAACAGTTATACCATCTGAAGGAGAAGAAGAGGAAGTAGTTTAATGTCACGAAATGTGGGACTTTATACTCCCTAATTCCGATACTGATGCCGAACAAGAAGCCTTTCCTGTCACTACAAGGAGTAAAGGTGCTCCCGAAACTGTCCAAGCTAGTCCTAAGAAAAGGAGTGCCGGAACCAATACTGTAAAGGAAAAGGTACCCGTTAGAAAACCAGCCGCAACAGTATCTAACAATTAGCCATCATCTTCTACTAAACCTTCACCATCTAAGACTTTAGTAATTTCTGATTGATGGATTACAACATTGTCGATGACATGAAGAAAACTAAGGCAAACATCACCATGTTTGAACTTAGTAAATTAAAACATCAGCAGAAATTACTACTCAAAGAATTTAACACCGTCCCTTCTTCCCCTCTTCCCACCACTAAAGCTCCAAGTGACTCAGGACAACCCCCTGCTAGTAGAGTTGAGGCAACCAACACAATTCTGATTGGAGATAGATCAAACTCCCATACCCCTCCTTTTCTCCTGACTTATGAAATTTATAATCGAAATCTGCACAACTGCTTAATTGATTCTGGAGCATCTTCCAATATAATGCATGCTTTAGTTTGTTCCAAACTGAATATAGAACCCCAGAAGTCTTCTATTCACATCGTGCAGTTAGATAGAACTAAAGTTCAAGTCCTAGGAGAAATAAACTCTGTAACAATCAAGTTATCGGCAGATCCAAGAATTGTCCAAAGGATCGACATTCTAATCACCGATATACCTGAATTTTATGGATTGATTTTAAGCAGGGATTGGTCAGAAAAACTCCATGGGTATATCTCCACTGATTGGTCACATATGTGGCTCCCCTATAAGGGCAAGCCCAATCAAATAAAGATTGATCGAGAGAAACATATGACCCATACTGTTACAGAATTTGAACAAGAAAACCAACCAGTCGCATTCAACAATAATATCCTAGGAAACTATTCTTTAGAGTCATTTTTCGGCAATTATATTGCCCAACAATCCCCTTTATCACTTGACAATTTCGCATCACAAACCGAAAACTTTTCACAGACCGACAGGTCTAAATGCGTTAATGTTACTGAGAATGTTGTAACAAAAACTGTAGATAATTCATTATTTTGGTCTTTATATTTTGATGGATCTAAGTCCAGCGAAGGATCAGGAGCAGGATGCATTCTGGTCAGCCCACAAGGAGAAAAAACAATGATGTCTTGTAGATTAGAATTTGAATGCACTAATAACACAGCCGAGTACAAAGCGCTTGTCCAAGGACTATACAAAGCAATTGGCCTCAAAGTTCAATACTTGAAGGTTTTTGGCGACTCTGAAATAATTGTTAAGCAGGTAAGGAATACAATTCACTGTCTTTCGAACCATCTTAAACATTATCAATCGCTGGTGCAAGAACTTACCTCCCATTTCCAAGCATTCAATATATCTTCCATACCCAGGGCACAGAACTCCGCAACCGATTTGCTGGCCAATGTCGCTTCCAAGCTACTCCCTTCAAAGGACTTTAGTCCCGATAGGTTTTCAATAGAATTACTTTTTAGGCCATCCATTCCAGATAATGTAACCAATTGGAGAGTGTTTAACCATGATGAAGACATCTTACAATTTCTGACCTCTAAAAAATCCTATGACAATCAAATCATTGAGGAAGATGAGCATGATACTCAAATGCAAGGTAAACATGAAGAAAATTCAATCCCTAAGTGTGTAGTAAAGCTCGAAGACCTTTACGATATTAAAGACAGGTTCAAACCTGTATCTAATACAAAACTTCAGAGCTCTACCTTAAGGTTTGAATTAATAAACCTTGGCACCGAACAAAACCCTCAAAATATTAACTTAGGATTGGCACTTTCAATAGAGGAAAAGGAAGCATTTATTAGTCTGTTACGAAAAAATAAACATGTGTTCGCTTGGAGATATGATGATCTAAAAACTTATGACACAACTATTATTCAGCACACTATCCCAATGCTTCCCGAGCAGAAACCAATTCAACAAAAATTGAGAAAAATACACCCAAACTTAGAGAGTTAGATAAAATCTGAACTCAACAAACTCTTAAAAGCTAAGATTATTTTTCCCGTACGACACTCGAATTGGGTCTCCAAGTTGGTACCAGTCAGAAAAAAGAATGGCGACATAAGAATTTGTATTGATTTCAGGAATTTAAATAAGGCAAGTCTAAAAGATAATTTCCCATTACCCACTATGGAGCAGATACTCCAATCAGTGGCCGGTTCAGAATTGATGTCTTTCTTGGACGGATTTTCAGGGTATAATCAAATTCTGGTTCACCCTGATGATCAACTCAAGACCACCTTTAGAACAAAATGGGGAACATATGCTTATCAGAAGATGCCCTTCGGACTCATTAAAGCAGGAGCCACTTTCCAAAAGGAGATGGATATCGCTTTCAAAGGGTTAATTAATAGAACAGTAGTTGTCTATTTAGATGACATTACTGTATTTTCAAGAGAAAGATCCAATCACTTACAAGATTTGAACCAAATCTTCCAACGCTGTAAGAAATACGGTATTTCTCTGAACCCTAAGAAATCTTTTTTCGCCCTTGATCAAGGTAAGCTCCTAGGCTTTATTGTATCTAAAGATGGCATCTATATCGACCTAGACAGGATTAGTGAAATTTCTGAAATCCCTTTTCCTCATAATAAAAAATCCATGCAGTCATTCTTAGGCCAAATTAATTTTGTAAAAAGATTCATTCCAGATTTTTCTCAAATTATTTTACCACTCCAAAATATGATTAAGAAAAATTCAGTCTTCAAATGGGGAGTACCAGAGAAGGAAGCATTTGAACTAATCAAGAAATCAATAATCGATGCCCCAGCTCTAAATACCCCAAATTTTTCTAATCATTTTACATTGTACACCATCGCATCTGATTCTTCTTACGCTGCAATACTTACGCAAATCAATGATCACAATTTGGAAGCACCGATTTCATTCTATAGCTCAAATCTTCATGGTGCAGAATTGAACTATTCTGAAGTAGAAAACAAGCCTTTGTCATGTATAAAGTGGTCAAACATTACAGACCATTCCTGCTGAAAGCTCATATGAAGGTTATAGTTCCTTTCTCCTCAGTTAGACAACTGTTAATCCAGAGAGAACTAGGAGAAAAAAGGGCAAATTGGGTAATAGCGCTTCAGGAATACGACATAGAAATAAAGCCGGCAAAGATTGTTAAAGGTCAAGGTTTTTGCAGGTTATTGGCAGGCGCATCCGACATTCCAGAATCAAGCAATACTGATCAACCTGAAATCATCAATCAGGTAAGTGTCACCGATTCTGAATCACAGTACGCTGATCTAATATTTTACCTAAAAAATGGATATGCACCTCCTAACTTGTCCTACAAAAGCAAAAGGGCCATAAGATTGAAAGCAAAGAATTTTACCATTATTGATGATGTCCTATTTAGACAAAATTATGATTCTGTTTTACTAAGATGCCTTGAGAAACAGGAAGCACAAAAAGTCTTGCAGGAATTACACGACGGACCAGCAGGAGGCCACTTCGGGGCTGATACAATAGCTCACAAAGTCATCCATGCCGGATATTACTGGCCCACTTTGTTTAGAGACGCTCATGAATATGTAAGTAAATGCCCAAGTTGTCAGACTTCAAGTGGAAGACTAAAGAAATCGGCCTTTCCCCTGCAACCGGTCAACATTGAACAACCATTTGAGCAATGGGGATTGGACATTATCGGAGAAATTAATCCTAATTCTTCTAAACAGCACAAGTATATCCTTACTGCTACCGATTACTTCACCAAGTGGGTTGAAGCAATTCTGCTAAAGACAACCAATTCTGAAGCCATTATTGAATTCATAGATCAATTCATCATTACCAGGTTTGGTGTCCCAAACGCTCTTGTTTTTTATAACGCATCATATTTTTCAGGCAATGCTATGTTTGATTTCGCAATAAAAAGAGGTTTCAAACTCAAATATTCAACTAACTATTATCCTCAAGGTAACGGTTTGGCAGAATCTACAAACAAAAACCTTATTAAAATTATCAAGCGAACTATTCGAACAGAATCACAAGACTTGGCACAAATCTTTAATATTTGCACTATGGGCTGACAGGATAACGCAAAAAGCTTCTATAGGTTCTTCCCCATTTAAACTCGTCTATGGAAAAGAAGTTGTACTTCCAACAAATCTGATTCTCCCTTCCCTAGCTCTAGTTCAATCTATTGAAGAAACTCCTTCTTCTTCTTTACAACTTAGGCATGACCAAATCCTGAAATTAGAAGAAGAAAGAGAAAAAGCCAAAATTACCCATGCGAAACATCAGCAGATCATCAAAACATCATTTGATTCAATCTCGTCTGGTTCTAAACAATTCCAAGTTGGAGATTTAGTCCTAAAATGGGACAAATCCCATGAAGATAAAGGCAAACACACCAAATTCCAGAAAATGTGGCTTGGATCGTTTCAGATCTGTGAAAAGATAGGCCATTCGACCTTTATGTTACAAGATTTATCAGGGTTGAGAGATTCTCTCCCTGTTAATGGCCTAGTCTTAAAGAAATTTTTCAACTGAGGAGGTAACCCCTTCTCCTTTTAGATAGCATTTTTATAGTTTATAGCAAAACTAGAAAATAAGACTGTAAGGCATTTTCTATTTGACATTTGCTGTATTTGAAGAGTTTCTCAGAAACAAGCAATGCGATATTTACTTTTAAAATAGTTAGAAGTATTAAACAAAAGGAATAATTTCTAGTAAATTAGTTATAATTGCATTCTAAGATTACAATACGTTCCCAGTAAACTCCTCTTGAAGTATAAATCTTGTAAATCTCTTTAGATTTTTCAAAAATTGGTTATAAAAAGGTTATCAATATTAAAATAGAAACTAGTCCAAATTCAACATCTCAAACTCTTACCTTGT
>APFE030995341.1:104015-132380 GCA_000404065.3 Pinus taeda | reverse complement strand
AACCCTGAAGTTGCACTATTGTACTTCAGGGATATTCTTTTATGAAACTTGACCAATTATTCTGAATTTAATGAGGAAGGCTTTTATGCAAATGTGCACTATTGTCATTGTTTGAAAGAATTTCTATGTTGAAGAAGGAATTTTGAATAGCGATTGATATTTCGGATTTATCTATAGCTCACATGGTACTATTATCTGCGTCTGTATTCATTTTCATTATATGAATTGTTGTTTAAATCACTCTTGCTATTATCGCTTATATATATATATATATATATCTGTGTGTGTTTTTCACAGCATTCCTTATGCATTCCACTATTGGTTGTTTATCGCAATGCTTCCCTTTCAATCGTATATATGTATCGATGATATAAACAGTGAATGCAGTAATTTGTATTTATCGCTTCATTGTGACTATTCACATGAAGCAATCTTTGAATGATTGAACATCTATTATTTATTTTACAGAGTCATCAATATGCCTGCTAGATAGATAAAGATTATTTAACACTGCATTCCGAATGAATAAGTTGTTCTCGGGATTAGTATTAGTTTCCCTATTTTCGTCAATAGAATAAGCTAGTCGCCTATCACTTAAGCAATCTATTCATCACCCATCCATCCCTTTTATTTCATTATCGGGAAACTGGTCCCATTATCTCTAGTCGGAGCCACCATTCCAAACGGAAAAGGAGCTGTACCAAGGTCTGGACCGGGTGGTTATCCCCCAATGTTGTGGTAGCGATTTCCGAGGCCTCAACAGGTTTATAATTTTACCTTTCGACACCTCCCTCTTAGATGAAAATACTCATGATTGTACCTCTGAGGCCCCACTTTTGTTATGTCTTCCAAACATTCAGGATCAAACCTCTTTTGATTCATTCGATAAATTCCTTTTCAAAAATTCTAAACGTATAATTTTTTTTCAAAAATTCCAATCGTTGGATTTGTGTAACCTTATTCTAACCACATAAAAGTTGCTCAGATATCTTCAAGAAAACCTAGTACTTTAAAGTTGTAAGGAAATTGGCTAATAATCTAAAATATAAAAGGATTTTTTAAGGTATCACTAAAGACCCTAATCCAAACAAACCCTAACTTTATATTTTTTGAAAATAAGTAATTTTTTTGTCATAAAAATGAGTACTTTTTCATTAAATTCGTGCTTGGTTGTGGTAAATACTCGGGAGAGTTACAATATTGTTTTTCTCATCGGCATTTGGATTCTCAGATACCACTTATCTACCCCATCCCAGGTTACCGAAAAAACCCCAAACCTTATCAGTACCCTTATTATTCTGGAAGATTATATCCGACAAAATTGGAACAACATCCATGCACATTTAACTAAAACCGTTACAATTATATTTGATCAAAGCCCTCAGTAGGGTGGTCAAGGTCAATGTGTCGTGGAGGATCCCCTGTTGGGCTTAGTGGACCAAATTTTGCTTTGTTCTGGACCATGTATTAAGAATTCTAAATAAATAGAAAGCTCCCTATGATGCACTGAACTAATTGGGTAAGAATTGTAAATATTTACCTCTTAATCAAAAGGAACATAACGCTACCCTTCCCTGAAACAATGGAGCTTGATTCTTGACCTAAGAAACTAGTGCCAGAGAACCTAGGAATTCGTCGGAAGTTCAACAATGAGCTTCAAATTTATTGATCTGTAAACTGACGTGGCTATTCCACTTGATAGTTCGTCAAAATAGATATAATAATAATATATTAAAATTCTGAATTTCTACACTATTACAGTTTTATTAAAATGTTATATCTATGAATTTAATTGTAATTAGTGCGTGCATAACACACAATATAAGCTCACAAAAATAAGCTCATACACACGCACATAAGACACAATATATGCTCTGTGTTATAGGTCATTTTGTCGCATTTGGTCAATAGGCCTTCAAACGGGATTAATTCAAATCCCTCAACCTATTGTCATCATCCTTGCACAAATCCCTAAGCACGACTCTACTAAATCCATGAATTTCTTCTTTTAATTATTGAATTCCCAAGATTTTAGGGACCATTGCACCCTACATAACTGAGAAACTGCGTTATAGTGCAGTCTGCCCTTCTCTCAGGGTGTTATGCAGTGCACCCTACATAATTGTTCGGGTGCGCTGATTCTAGAAATTCAGGAAAAAATAAAAATATTTTTGAAGCTTCCTCTTCCAGAAGCTTCCAGAGTTCGTTTCAACCATTTACCTTGGATAAACATTTGAATCCTATTTGATTCCACCTTGGAAAAATAACCATCTTATCCCTTGAGATCATCCTCCCATCACTTTTGGATCTCAAGCCAAGATTGGTAAATGGATAAGAATTCACGAACTACCTCTTCATCCTATATATGTACCTCATTCCACAAGCACTTGGATGGTTGTTGTTGGTTTTTGGAGAGTGATTCTACGCTTATGCTGCTGATGTGAGAGATATTATTTCATGCATTAGGGTGGCTAGAGGTGCACTTTGTGCAAAGGAAATGACAAGTCAACTTGGAGGAGCTCTTCTACAAGATCAACAATTATTTTTGGTTGTAACTCACTCCATTTCTATTAATGTAAAGAGTTATTTGTTTTCCTATATATGATGTTATGGTTTCATATATTTCAATACCATCTTTATCTATTGAATAAAGTAATTAGATGGTGTTACATATATATCTCCTAGATCGTTGACTTGTATTTTATCATTGTTCATGTTCTAATTATAGTGATTAGAGATAGGATTGGAGCATAGAATGAGCGAAGCATACAAAAGATTCTAGGTAGGCTTCATCTCGTTATCTATTTACTTTAAGGAAAACACTAGTCCCTTTGTATTTCTATTGTTGTAGGTTGGTCCACTAGGCCTAGGGAAGATACTTCTGTCCAGAGTCATAGATTATGTGTAAAAAATTGGTGACCATACCGGGGAACTTTGTATTCCCTTGGTGGTTTCTTTGTCCATTGTGCTTGTCTTACCTCTTCTTCGGGCCTTTACTACCTTATTCAGTCAAGAGCAAACCTAGGAAGACCCTTCATTGAGTTTTAACTACAATTCTTATGTCAAAACTTTTCATTCCTTGACCAATGCAACTTCTGGTCTTGAGACAGAGCATTGCACCCCAACCCTAGCCTTCTCTACACCTGCATTGAAGTTCACCCTATCCCTTTCAGCACCTTCTATGATCATAGTTTGATGCAATAAAATGTCTTTCTGTGATTTTCTCTCTCATTAACTTTTTTCTAGTTGGTCCTCCTTATTTCCCTGAGTGTGTCTTGGTCTCTCATAAGCCTCCATCTTGTTTGCTTTTGGTTTTGAGTGCCTTGGATAAGAATTTGTTTAGATTTTGCTTTATTCTTGTCATTAGAAAATTAGCAAGAAAAATTGTTTTATCATTGAGTTATTGAAAGAATTGATGTTTCAGTCATTGTTTTGAATAGTTTCTTTTATCAATGATTAGGCAAATATCTTAGTTTTCATCTGAAAATTAAGTGGAATCCAAGAGGAAAATATTATGCATCATGCATTTCATATATGGATTTTATTTTGATTGGAAAAGTGAAGTTGTAGAGATCAATTGTTGCATCACTTGTTTGTTGCAATGTTGATTGATTTCTTCTTCCCCTACTTAGTTAGGCCTTTTATTGTTAAAAGGAAAATAAAAAAGTTATTTTCGTCATATTAGTTGCATCATAGTTGTGTTAAAGTGACATCAAGTTTTGAGCCTTTAAATTGAAATATAATTTAAGATCAAATCTAAAATTCACATCAATTAACCTAAGGAGCATTTGAAATTTGATGACACACATATAGGTCTAGGCTAGAGACGTGTTCCAACATCGTTAAACATAGGAGTTGTTGTTTTTTTCCAGTGTTGTATCTGAGGGGTCAAATCTCATTCCATGTATGTTAGTGTATAGGATTCTTCTCCATGTACCTTCGAGTATATTGGATGACACTCCCTGCACGTAAATAATATGGCAACACTCTCACTGAATGGTTACGCCTAAACATCACTACTATGGACTGCGCTTCCACATATCGTCGAGTATATTTTGGAAGTCCACCATAGGTTTTTATCCTCACCATAGGTAACTGAGTCGACCGCCTTGTATACAATGATACACTGAACGCAACATTTCGAGAGATTTCATGCACGTACTTAAGCCCTTGGTTCTCCAAGGTGCATATTGCAGTTCAAAGTTGTTTGGTAAAACCTTTCTCCTATTTACCCCTATTTTGTTTTATTTTTTTTCATTAATTTCTAAAATCAATTAATTTAATATGGAACAACATCCTCCTAGTGGAACAACTCCTTAGTGGATCTTAGGTTGAGACTAATGGAAATAGTTCCTGAGTCCACCAGTTAAGGAAGCACATCTGACGTGAATCCTAATCCTTTTCCTTCTTTTGGAAATATTAGTGCTCCTTATATGGCTATGTTGTCCCTTCCCGGATTCACCATTGGTTTTCCAGTTTGGTTGTTTTCGACCATTATGGTTTTGAATGTCCAAATTTCTCCTCAATTAAGTTCTCCTCAACTTGAACAATATCAACCTCAAGTTGATCCTAAAGTTGACCCTTTTCCTTCTTCACCTATCATTTTTTCACCCCTTTCTTCCTCTTTTCCTGTTGAAAGTATTGATTCTAGTAACCAAGAAGCTAAGAATAAGAAGAAGATGATGAAGAAGAAGAAGCAAAATAAGCAGGGGGGAACCAAGCAACCATTGCTACCCATGCAACTAGTATGGAGGAACCTTCCAATCAGCCCCACAAATTTAAATTCCCTTGCATGTTATGTAAGGGTGATCACCTTCTCAGAGATTGTCATGGTATTCCCAAGATATTAGAAGTGTGGTCTACAGGCTCACATCATCCTTTCTCATCAGCATCTAGAGATCATGATGGTGATAAGCCATCGACTGGTGATAGTAAGCTCCATGGGAAAAAGGGTAAATTCAATTTTACCTATAATTTATGTGAAAGGAATCATCTTATTGACCTTTGTCCTTATATGGATGAAGCGTCAAAAGTGATAGAAAACCTTACAACTTCTTGGCCTCATCTTCTATTTGGTTATTGAAATCTTTCCCCTAATCCTCCACTAGTTGATGAAGTGACTGATCAGAATCTGAATCTAATCAATCCCACTCCCTCTGAACATGGATCCCATGAGTTTGTTCCCTACCAACCATTGTTTGAGAAAATGTTTGACTCAATTCCACCTTTAGTTTATCATACCTTTCTCTTAGAGAATGAAGTTCATACTGCTCATTTTCTTCTTGTTTCTTCAGGTTCCATGACACGGGGGGCAATCCTCCCATTCCCACAACACTAGATAGTTCTCCCATTCCTATATCACAAGGGGGTAGTTCACTAGTTCTCATAACACCCCCTCCAAGTACTATGGTCACTTCCTTTGATTGAAGTCGATTGGTAAGATATCATATTTCTCCTTATATGCCTTTCCAGATCATGGTACATGCTTATAATATACTTATACATGACACAATTATAAATGAAGGTGCATATGTTAGTATTATGTCCTCAACTTCTTGGAAAGATTTTAGTTTTCTGCAACTTGTCCCCATTACCTAGAATCTCTTGGCTTTTAACAGAGGAACCAATTTACCATTAGGGATCCTTCTTCAAATTCCTATTACTTTTGGAGGAAAGACTGTCTATATCAATGTGATGGTAGTCCATGGACCTTTGGATTTCAATTTATTCCTTGGGTGTCACTATGTTTATGTCATGGGAGATCTTGTCTCTTCACTCTTTCATGTGATATGTTTCCCACATGAAGGAATAATTGTGGCCATTGACCGACTTTCATTCGTTGGTCCTAATGTGACTCCCAATTAACTAGCTTCCCTAAATGGTCCTTATATGCAAGTGGTATCTTTCTTGCCATAGGTTAATTATGTGTGTTATAGAACCATTTACAAATCTTGGTAGATCTGATGCTCTAGTGATGGCCTAGGGCAACCCTTCCTTTCCAGAGCTGCTCCAAATTCTAAAAAATAGTGTTTTATTTCCTCATACGCTACTTTGCCCTGTGTTAAAAGAGTGTACATGTGGGTCAGTATATACCCAACTTGCGTATATGTGTTAAAACATTTAAAAATAATAAATATCCTTACAATTTGGGTGTCGTTTATGGGTTTTACCTGTTACTCACCTACTACAGCCTGTGGCCCAACTATTTCCCAACTGAAGAAACTAATTTGGAAAAGTATAAATAAATCTCCACGAGAAGGCCTAAAAGGAGAGGAGATGAGATATTGATATTATAGTTGATTGATACCTAATTGAGTTTGAAGAAATCGCTGTTCCCACTGCGCTCCCCAAGTTATAGGAAACCTCTATTTCCTGTTTTGAGATGTCCTTCATCCCCCTTATGACATCCTTGTGTGTATTGATGAAGGAAAATTGCTGAGGTCGAGGTAGGAAAAATCTGAAGGACAGTTCCACTCGGAGCTGGAGGAAGACTCAGGTTGTAGTTTTCCACCTTTCATTTAGCTTAGATCAATAAAGAAATGAAGTTATGTTCTTAATATTTATCGTGTTTATGCATTAATCCATGTTGTAATTTGTTTATAAATCTTGTATTAAAGTGTAATTGTTCATTTGCTTATATTATCTAACGTGTATATCATGAACATGATTTTTATTACTGATGTTGTATATGATTTTCTTGGATATTTTATAGGTTTTAAAGGCATCAGAAGAAGAAGAGGGTTTGGACCCTGCGGGATCGACCCAAACGTAGGACCTCTCGGTAAGGCCACTTCTTCCTAGTTAGTAGTTTAAGCATTTAAATTGTTTTTCTCCACATTTCTTGTTATTGTATGCCATCCTCTATGTTGGGGTTTTCAACCCAAGACCCTAGGGGGTTCCCACTTGCAACAGAATTGGTGATTCCACTGGGGAAAACATTCTTGATTTTCGTAGTTTTGTTTGTTTGTTCCCGATCAGGGTTTGTTTTCTTGATTGCTTATTTTTATAGTGTCATTAACTTATTAGCTTCCCAGGCATCAAGTCTGATCTTCTGGATCAGGCCTTGCTTTTTTTCTTTTCTTGATTGAGTCTTTTATACACTCTTTTCTTGGGGTACAGTCGTGTATACACGATAGTTTCCTAAAGTAGACTCACATATACGTGAGTTTCCTATGTTTGAAATGCGTGTGCACGCCTCTATTTCTTTACACAGTCACATATACATAATTTTGGATTATTTTTTCAAAATATTTTGTTCAGTTAGGCTATTGTCTGGTGAGGTTTGCTATTTTCTGGTCATCCATTGTCTGTAGAACACAATTCTCTTGCATGTTTTCGATTTCAAATCTCCTTCGTAGTGAAAAGCATAGTTGGCCTAGGATTGCTTTTTGAGTAAAGTTTTGGTTTGGGTCTTGGATTCAAGGCTTTTGTTTGAAGTTCTTGGATGTTCTAGTTTTCCAAAAAAAGAAATTGGTTTTGATTTCATTTATAACCAAGATTTCAAATTGCTTTTCTTTGCTTTCCTTTTTGGTTGACGTTATTGTTTTTCATGTTTTTGAGTGTCTCTTTGGAAATCTTGAGAGTTTTTTTTTTGATATTTTGTTGGTTTGTTCAAGTCTTTTACTACTACTCAGATCAGTTTGTACAAGTTTGTAGTCCTTCTTGTTTCTAGTTTCATTGATTAATGAGTTTTATAACTTGCGAAGTGTAAGGACTCCTTGTACTTGTTTCTTGATCTTCGGAATTTAGTAGTTCTTTTTGTGACTTGGAAAATTTCTTTGGTTTTTTAAAAGAAAAAGAGAAAAACACAGCTTTTGCCTTTCTTTTTCTTTCCAAGCTTTTTGTTTTTTTTGGTTTCATTGGTTTTGTTTTTGAGCGATTGTGAGATTTTTTCAATTTGTTTCACTTGGTTTTCAGGAAAATTTGTTATTAGATTTTTTCCCTCTTTATTGTCAAGTTGGCTTATTGATTTTATAAAGAAGCACATTTTCTTATAGTATGAGTATTCATAGGATCTTTCATCATCATTTAAATTTCCATTAGGTTAGTTTGCATCATAAGAATTCTTAGACTTTTTAGATGTTGAGTGTGTGTCGAGTGTTTATGAAAAGATTTTTTTTTTTTTTTTTTGCTTATATAAGTTTTTCGTATAACCAAGTAGAAATCCCTCTTCATCAAAAGAAAATAACTGCATGAATATAGCCAAGTTTATATTGGTTTCTTTTGCATCGAAAAAATCATTAGTTTCACTCTCGTCATACCCTTGACTTAAAGAACAACCCTCTAAAATAAAGTAATTTAATAAAAAGAACTATAACTTTTTAATTTGTCATTAACAAACACCAATAGGTTTAAGTTCTTTAGGGCCTTGGAATAGGTGAGTGGAGAGTTAACTCTCCATGGCCGCTCAAATTATCAAACATAGAAGTTGAATAACGAGTGAAATCTAGTGTCAGTAGAAAGACCAAGAAAGCTCTGTGACTGGGAGTCAAGCACGAGGGAGAGTGAAGACAAGGAAGAGAGATACCCCTCTCCTACTTGTTGGATCTCGCCTCATATCTATTCTGCACATATTTTGATATGAGTTGGTGCCCATAGTTTCCTTTCCTAGGGATCACATAGGTGGCTGCGGAGGGGAATCCCGTGGCACCTGAGGTAGACGTTGCATCACATTCATCAGTACTTTTGGAGGCTACCATTGCGAAGCTTGGGTGCCTGCACCAACAAAGGCTATTGTCTGAAGGTCAATGTAACTTTTTTTGATACCTTCGCTAGTAGGCATGGGGCGTCATTACCCTAGACTATTTTCGGAAGGTGCATGTTTTTCATTTTCTTGTATTTTGGTGTTCGGTCCTCATCAACCAGAGAAGAAATACTTGGAAGTAGTCTGATTGAATGTATCTTTAGGGATTTTTAGAGAGTGTTCTTTGTGCCTAGTTTTCCTAGATTTACAAATGTCTTCAGTCTTTAATTAGATCTCTTAAAAATAATTAAAAGTGATCGATCCACCAATTCATCCATTTAGGAGGCTTCATGGGCTTTCACCTGCGAGTGCTGAGCCTTCTCCTTGAAGGCGTAGGAGCAATTCTGCCAGTGATTTTTAATCAATGGCAGCATACAAAACAAAGATTGATCCTCTGGTTGGAGTTATTTATTTACAATATAGACCTGGTACAAGTAGAGAATTGGAGAGGAACACTCCAGTCCTTTCTAGAGTCCTCTTCCAGTCGAAAGACATTATTAAGGTCGAAGAGATTCCTAAGTCTCTTTTACATCCTATTTCTCCTCTTCCCCTTGATTACCTAGATGCTTTATTATATGTCGAGACTCCGACCAACAAGCCTTCAAGCCTAGGTTTATTTCAATATTTTCCTTTGATGACCACTGCTGGGAGCATGGCGTCCACCATGTATGCTACTAGTATGAAAACTCATGTATCCGTACAAGGAGGAGGAATGATTTCCGTACCTTCTATTACTCCTATAACTGCTATATTTGGCTCTACTTCCATTCTATCTTCGAGTGGGGGCACCCAAGATTTTGCCTCTAGCATTGGTGTTTTCCCTTTTGGAATGCCGACCAAAGCAATTCCTTCAGTTTCGTTAAGTTTTCCATCAACTGCCTCCATGTCTATGAATTCCATGGTAGGTGGGTCAACTTATTTTTAGGGTTTCCCTTTTGGGATTGGTCATATACCACATTCCAACCCATCTTTAGGATTAGTACATTTTCCCTCTACGGGTCAAAGTTATAATCCTTTTCAAGGCTGGACAAACCCTGTAGTTAGTGGACTTGGAGCTAGGAACCAATCCTATTTTGGCCAACAAGGGAATATGCCATATTCTTCTATCAGTTCATTCCATAAATTTTCTCCCTATGCTCATGCATGGAACCCTTACCAAGGGCTCTCTGCTCCTTTTAACACCTCTCTAGGGGGTAATTTCACTGCATACAAATTTTTTTCGGTAGGAGTTGGTAAAACTCCAGTTTTTTTTTGACCATAAGGAGATCCTTATGGTTCAGGTGGGTCTAGAAATTACTTTAAGCAACATGGTGCCTTCACAAATCGAGGGTATTCTTTTCAGAACGTTGGGAATTTTTCCTAGACTGGGTGGAATCCTCAGGGTCCTCTGCGACTACCTTTTTTGGCAACGTTAAACTTGCCAGATCATTCTAAATTGACTAATGATCCAATTATATATAACTCATCCTAGCCTCTGGTCCCAACCAAACTTCCATCAGATATACCTAAATTTGAAGGGAAAGACGGTGAAGATCCAGGTGACCATGTAACCACTTTCCACTTATGGTGTTCGTCGAACTCCGTGATAGATGATTCAATCAAGTTGAGATTATTCCAACCTACCCTAACTGGAAATGTAATTAAATGGTACATTGAACTCCCAGGGGGCACCTTTTATTCTTTTGGTGATTTGGCTACAATATTTTTGAACCATTTTCAGTTGCCTGTCTGAAATGATGCTGGAACTGAGCTATTGGCTAATTTTCACTAGGACCAAGCAACCCACAGTTCAGATGAAATCGAGGAATGAAGGAGAAGGAAGAGGCTCATTAAAGCCAATATTTCACAATAATTCCTTCTTAAATGGTCTCTTAAATATTTACAACTCGAGATCTCTGAGGATTTATCACTCTCTCTTGTGTTCACTGAAGAATAGGCTATTTTTAGAGCCCAACAGTTAGAACTTATATATTGTCAATTTGGGATTCTTCAAAAAAGCTACCTGATGCTCCTAGGTCCAAGGTTGATGTAGTGAAATCGAAGCCAGGTCCCCATGCCGACAGGCTAGTCAGATCAATTGATGCTGGCATGACTAACCTGCTAAATCAACTGCAGCATTTGTCTTTACAAGCCGCTTCTTCTATGCAAGCATCACCCTTAATGCCTATGCCTTCTCAACCTATGTATATAAATGTCATCCAAACTTCTAGCCCAAAAGGAATCCAATAATCCATTGGGAAGAAAAAAGGACAAGGTAGGAAAAAGAACTAGGATGGGAAGGGTAATGTAGACAAACTTGACAATGATGCTGGAGAGGGTATAAGAGAGTCGAAGAAAAAAGTAAAATTCCCATGCAAGTTATGCAATGGAGATCATTTGACTCATATTTTCCATAAAATCCAATATGCTCAATGCTTATTTGTTCAACAAGGGTCTTCTAGCTCCCAGGCTATGCTAACTAACCCTTTTCCCCAAGGGTAGTAGTTACTTGTTGGCGCAAACTCTAGTACTAGTACCCCTGCACGGGGAAACCAGGAAGGGGAAAATACATAAAATACCTACATGATGAGTTCACATATTGACGTTGCTACATGGTCACATGATTATGGTGAATCAAAATCATCTAAGGCTAAGTTTGCTTCCGATGCTTCGGAGCCACTCCATACCAAGAGGCCCTTTGTTGAGTCTATACCTCATATGTCGAAAGGCTCTACAAAATGCTCGACCATTAACCCTAATGCTAAGGCAACCCATAATTACTCGATTATAAAAGATATGGCTCAGAGTCCTTGTGCTATGTTGGCGTTAGAGGTACTCAAGTCATGCCCCACACAAAGAAGTGCATTACTCACTTCGCTCGAAGCAGTTGATCCAAAAAATTATCTTGTGATTACATTTTATATGTCAAACATCAAGAAGAGACTCCCACATCATATGGCTTTCCATATAAAGTCTACATATCGAAAGACGAATATCTTTCAAACTGTAGTCGATGAGGGAGCTTCCACATGTGTAATGTCCATATCATGTTGGAAGGCTATTGGATCACCTCAGCTGGTTCCTTCGCCTAGTCTATTGACAACATTTGATGGTCATTCTCATAGGTTGTAAGGGATTATTCCAGCCTTTCCCGTCTGTGTTGGGGGAAAGGTGGTAAATATTGAAGTAGAGATAGTCGATGGGAATCTAGATTACAACCTTATTTTAGGCAAGAATTGGATTTATGAGATGGATGTTATTGTATCATCGTTATTTCACATCCTTTGTTTTCCTCATGCAAGGAGAATTGTAAAGGTTGATTAGATGGATTATTCTTCGGGTGACTCCCACGCATCTTCTAAGTCTATTGTTCCATTAGTGGATAATCCCAAATAGCATATAAAGAATTTAGGAGTTGGTATGTACTCTTCCTTAATGGGTAGCTTTGATCTTCTTGCTAATCTTCATGCAGGGAGAATTGTAAAGGTTGATTAGATGGGTTATTCTTCCGGTGACTCCCACGCATCTTCTAAGTCTATTGTTCCATTAGTGGATAATCCCAAATAGCCTATAAAGAATTTAGGAGTTGGTATGTACTCTTCCTTAATGGGTACCTTTGATGCGTTCCTACGATATTTCATCCTCCAAGGCACCTTCTTGAAGAGAGTTCTTTAGAGCTCATTATTTTTCGGATCCTTGGCCCTTACCCTCATCTACCACCACATTAAATGAGGGGTAGGTAGGTGGAATGGAATGTCCTATGTCTGCAACAAAAATTTCTTATCAGTCTATTGCTAACACTATAGACTTCGATCCTACTCCTTTTTCACCAGAGGAGCTAGATGGGGATGTGGCTCCGGCATGGACTCTAGATTCGAATTCTACTCATGATTGCTTAGTTAGTGTCTTGCTATTTGAAGACAAATTCTAAAAGTAATGACTTGTATTGAAAGACCATGGAATGATTTACACCATTGTTCATATTTTCTCCCTCATTTGCAGAAACAGAATCAAGTTTGTTAAATCCTTCTACTAGTGATGTTCATGCAGTTTTAAACCCTTTGGCTACAACACATTTTTTTGCCGAAGGTAATATGTCTATTATTTCACAAACTATTCTAGTGAACATCTCTAGGAATCCCAACAAGTTGGCGAAGCCTAGAAATGGGCTTTACCTTAAGAAGTACTTTGCGTAGGCTTTAGTTGAGCATTTACTTGTTTGTATAGATTTTATGGTTGTACATATCTATCTATTGCTTTTAGTGATGTCGATATTTTTTGATCTTCTTGGTAGGTATTGATGGACAATTTAATATATCTAGGGTTTGCTGATGGTGCTAGTAGACACACCTAGAACCTTGCTTCCATGACTTGGGTGATTCTTTATCCATCTGGCTAGTTGATGGTTTTGAGAGGAGTATGTATCAATCTTGCTTCAAATAATATTGCCGAATATACTGTCATTATTAATTTACTATATGAGGTGATATCTCTTGATATTGATTCGTTAGTAGTTTATTTGTATTCACAACTAGTGGTATCTCAACTGAATAACATCTATTAGGTAAGAGATCCTTATTTGTATCGCCAATTTCTGAGAGTGCATTTATTGCAAAGATCATTTGCTTACATAACATTTGTTCATATTCTGCGATCAGAAAATTCCTTAGCAGATTCTATTGCTAATCAAGCATTAGATTGGCATATAAATCATTCATCATATTAAAACATCAAAAATAGTTGAAGTATCATCTGTATATATGATCATAATAAAATCGTCTATATATAGATAGAGTTTTTGTGTCCAAAATAATATACAAAATTGGGACAAAATGTGCTACAAAATTTGGGATTATGCCCATCATTGTGTCTAATAAAAAAATATCTCATCATCTATCTAACGATCTTTCTTAGGATGAGCAGCAAGAAATAAAATGATGGCATTAGCCACCCTTTGAAATAGTCGCGCCCAATCCCGTGGTACTCCCACCATGTGCCGCTACATCTCCTTTAGTAAGTCCCCTATGATCACCATGGGTACTTGGTGAGTTAACCTCACCATGTTTCTTTGGACTGCATGGAGGACCCTCCCAGTATTTGCTACATCCCCTTCGGCATCTCTTCCATGACACCTATGTCGAGGAAGACCATCAGGTCTCACTGGTCCAACATTTGTGTCTTGATCAACAATTTTGTAATTGTTTTGTCTCATCAAAAAGATTTTTTAATTCTTTTTATATTGAAAAATCCAAAAAAAATCTTAAAATTCAAAAATTAAAAATCATTTATACCTATGGCACCCCATGCGCGTCTCGTGGTAATACTAGATCTGGATCTCCTTGGAAATCCATTATGGCATAAGGTTAGTCTTCGGTTGCAATGACCTGTTGTTCCCACCAAAGGAAAAAGCCGTCATCAAATGTAGTCCTAGGGACCTCATCACCCCGTAGTCATTTCATCAAGTCAGCGCCCCTACCCATCCATTGATCTCTTGGACTGTTGATGGTGGATAATACCTTGGGACAAAGCCCAATTACTCTCTCAAAAAAGAAGGAACATAAGATAGCTCCATATCTAGAATTCTTCGTTTGACCCTTCTATATGGAAGTAAGTTGTTTCTTCATGTTGGATAGTAAAGGTGTACACCAATCAAAGACTATTGTGAGACAATCCACTGTAAGGTTCATGGAAACACATGAAGCCTGATGTAGAGAAGCAGAACAATTTACATTATCTATAGTAAATAGTAGGAGTCTCAGTGATAAACTCTCTACATACTTGATTGGAATCTGACTTCCAAACTTTTCAAGGTTTCCAGGACAGTATATGCAGATGTAGTCTTCTACACTGAGACTACCTCTTGTCCCTCCAGTTGAGTGCACCCTCTCTCCCCTTCGGGAAAGACTTGTAATGAAATGGATATCCTCTATTTCGATCCTCAGGTTCATCCGATAAATCATGAATGCATCTTCTTCTGCACTCCACTAGTGGATTAGCATCTCAAGCAATCGAGTATTTGCCTTCATGTTCAACATTTTGAAGAATTTTAACAAACCGAATCCGCTCAAGGCATTTAATGTGTTTTATCCTCCAACACTTGATTATCAATGGCATTGTTGTCTCTTTCACGCCAGGTAATTATCATCCTACAAAAAATGATGTTTTGAATCATTAAATGCATATTTAAAAGTTTAAACTGACACGTACGCGGGTTTGTTATTTACACAGTCGCGTATAGGGCCTTCCTATATGCGGATCACATGTATCCAACCCGTGTGTATGTAGAGAAAAGATTTTAAAAACAATTCCTTACGGTCAAATTTATGAAAAAAATATAAAAAGCATAAAAAATTACCGAAAGTATGATTAGAAGGTTACCTGGAAGATTTGAAGTAGTTTGAACAGTTGAATTTGATGGGGGAAGCTTACTTGGGGTTTTCTCCACAGCTCCTTCACCCAATTTATCAAAACAAAAATGAGAAATTGTGAATCCAAAATTCCTTATATAGGCTGAAAAATGAAAATTATCTTTTCTAAAGCTAGTTTTTCTTTTGTGGAATTTTTGACCTTTTTGGCTTGGAGTGTTGGGATGGGTTGTTTTTACAGGATATTTTGGAGATTTTTTGGGAAATTTCTTCGGTCCCATGACTGAAGACCCATCAAGGTAGGTATCACTTTCTTACTGGAATATAGGTTAGGGAATATCACTTTCCACTGCATTTTCCACACTAGCCTCCATACTGTGATGTTCTGCAATAGGGTCGACTCCATCATGTCTTGATTCACAAACCATTTTCACTCATCGACTTATAAAATCAGGATATGATGGTAGAGCCAACATTTACATGGGCATCCTTGTTAGATCCTCACTAGCATATGTTTCCCATGCTGCTATGTTGAGTAGAATCGGGAGTCCTCTTTAGTCCCACCATGTCTTGTGCGTTGGAAAATCATTCTCCTTCTTCTTCGCTATTTTCTGACTTTATACCCTAGAGGCTCCTTTGTGTTATGTTGTACTACTGCATTGCATGTTGACCATTTATACCTTTTGGCCTTGAGCCGGCTTCACTTGGACATGTGTTTAAGGCACCTTTTGACCATGTCTTCTGTGAAATCAACCTTGGAATCACTTAAGCCTCTGCAGCTTGACGCACCTTTTTACCTATAGAAAGAACATTCCTTTGAGTGTCATTGACTAGTTTTGTCACCTTGCATTGAGCATAGGAATATTCTGCTCCCAGGAACTAGCGCATATGTATTGGGACACTCGTTCTTTCCACCTTACAATATCATTCTTTTATTATTTTCCAGGCTTCACAAATATGAAAAAGACAAAAAAAATTTATATATCCCAAAAAGAGTGGGAATGGGACATTATTTCCATAATTGATGGAAAGTTTTGTCGCCTTTGAACAAAGCACTCAAAAAATAAAGTCTTTCCTCCATTGGGATGGGCTTTGGTTAGACTTAGGAGAGCCTTAACCTTTTTATTAAGTCAATACTCTCCTGATTGGTTATCTCTTCCAATCATATGGAGGGTTTTCTTATGCCTCCTGTTACACAGTATTTTGTCACTGTCCCTGTTACCCCTTCTCCCGTACATTGGAGGACCTATTCTGGGACCTGTGAGAAGTGACATGACTTGACAACACCTACTTTGTATCCCTTAAAGTATGTACTCCATGTGCCCTGAAGACACCTTCTTCAAAATATCGAAAAATATAGCCCTTTCTCCATTGGCGCTATTACACAGTGTATTACTCGCGCCAATGGGGTAAATCCTCCAAAGAGGGCGCGCCAACTGGCGCTCTATCTTAGAGTCGCACTAGCGCCAACCCAGTTGGGTAAAGTTTTTAACAATCAAACTTTCGAAGGTTCCTTCCACCTTATCCATGAACTAATTCCGGTTCTAGTTGGTTCAGTTGGGCTTCGTATCTCCCAAGGAGGGAAGTAGTTCTCCACCTCTCATGGAAGCTTCCTAATGATAAGGACAATCCCATGAATCAAATGGATTGTCTTATCTACTCCTCCTATCTCTATATAAGTTTGTTCCTTCCCCTTTGACAAGCTAGTTGGTAATTCTTGGTTAGTAATTCTACTTTTCAAGCTCCCTAAGTCTGAGAATTGCTAAGCTCATCTTGCAAGAGGTCTTGTTCATCCCTATGAGGCTAAATCCTTAAGGAGGAGATCCATGTCCAAGTGATCAAGGAGAGAGAGGCTTGTTCCCATCCCCTACAAGCTTTGCAAGGCATGCGTTGCTGATTCACCCAGCCAAAGGAGGATTTGACGTCAGAACTCGGTTGTATTTTCTTTTGTTTTATCAATAATAATAGATGACTATCATTATGGTTCCACTCATGTGTCTTTATTAGGATGTTTGAGTTGTATCCTTTCTGACTGATACATAGTTGCATTACTTGGATTTTATGCTTGTATTTGTATTGTTCTTTGTTTGTGTAGGTGTCTATTCACGAAGATCGTGAGGATTGTGACCAGCTGAAGCGAAAGAACAATAGCGATGACCCTTCTACGAATATAAGCGTTGGATTCGAGGTAGGCTCTTATAATCAACATTTACTTTGCAATTAGGGACATGTGTGTTAGCATTGTTCGTTTGTTGCTAGACCCCGTTTAGGCTAGTGGGATCGCCTCTGTCCGCAAAGGGGATTTACTTATACAACAATTTGGTGACTCCGTTGGGGAGTTGGCTTTGCCTTGTTTTTATCTTGTGTTTGTTGTTTGATTTGTAAACTTTTAGATGGAGTCTGAAGTCTGGCCAGATAGCCTTCGAAACCCTATTTCTTTGCATTAGCGAAGTAGATCAACGCTACTTCAGTCCATCTCCGATTTGGTTTGCAAATTGAAAAACTTGGGACTAGCCTTGTTCCTTGATTGTTTCCTTGGTTTCTCCCGCTTGTTTTGCTTTCTGGGTTGGATACCTATGTTGCTTTTGCCTCTTGAGAGTACTCAGGTATTGTTGGTTTAGCCTTGACTCTTGTGTTTTTTTATTTTCCATAGCAAACTATACTGGCGATAGTTTATAGCGTGACAGTCGCGCCAGTTGGCGCAAGTTGAGCATTGACAACCCGCGCCAACCTTGAAAGGCGCTAGTTGCATCCTGACAGTCGTGCCAGGCCTGTAAACATTTGAAGTTTGCTTGGTTCTCCATTTTTTGAGCTTTTGTTTTGCCCTAAGTACCTTTACTAGACTACTTTAGTGTGTTGGAGTCTGATTTGATTGGCTTCGATCGGTACCCTTTGGGTGTTTGCTTTTTTCCACTGATTTCGCATTTTTAGCCCTAGGGCATCTAGTGGCCTCGTGAATCAAGCCTTCCTAAGGTGTTTCGATCTTTTTGTTGTCCAGTCGACTCTCTTGTTTTCTCCCTTACACTTCTTTCGTAGTCATGAATCATTTTGTTGTGTTATTTAGGTGATTTGCTTCATCTTCACTTGAATTCCGCTTCGTCTCACTTTGAGCCAAGATCACACGGCTCATTGTTCGCTTTGGGATCTTTTTGATTCTTTGGATGTTTGATTTGTGTTTTGAGGAATTGAACGTGCGTGTATTGGTTAGAATTTGTTAGTATTATTTCTCAAAAGTTCTTTAGTGCATTTTGCCATTATCGAAAAGAAAATATCTTTTGCTTTGGAACAATTAATGAAAGTTAGGACTTTTCATTTTGATTAGTGGTTTAGTGATCTTAAAGAAACGTTATTGATTTGCATTAGCTGCATCAGGGAAACTCTTTGTTGTTGTGATGGTTTCGTTTGCATGAAAGCTCTCTAACTCTTTTGTAATTAGCATTCATTGAATGGAATGACATGTTTTGGCATATAGATTGCATTTAGGGATTTTGATTAACTTAAGATTAACTTTAAAATAAATCTAATGAACTTAAAAAATGCAATGGAACATAACTCTCACATTCTATAGGTCTAGGCTAGAGATGTGCTCCGATGTCGTTAAACCTAGTCACTTTTTTTCTCGCATTAAGGTTGGGTGATTCCTCCTTGTGTGACTCAACTATGGTCTAGTATGGACTTGTGCTCCCGCGTACTGTCGCGTATATATGGGGAGACTCCACTAGGTTATCATCCTTGATCCATAGGAATCCGTGTCTGCCGCCTTACAGCCAGTAATGCACCGAACAGAGCATTCAGGAAGATTAACTGCAATACGGAAAGTCCTTGGCTTTCATATGATTGCTAAGGTGTATATGCAATTTTACGGGTTGTTTGGTAAACCCCTTGCCTAGTTTCTCCAGAGTAGTCACTTTTTGATCCTTTTCGGACTCCTTAAAAGAAAAGGCTCTATTGAGGATTTGTCACTTTAGGCTCACTAAATATTCGAAGGCAACTAGAGTCATCTTTTGTCCTTTTCTCGACTCTTAAAACATGAAATGGTCAAGTTGTGTCCTAATGTCTTAAAAAATTTATTCGACCACGATTACATTTACCTTGTTAGATCTTGTTTGTGTTAGTTTTGAGTAGGGTTTTTTATCGTTAGCCTGTCTAGGATTTTTGTTTGATTCGATCATCCTAGCGGATCCATCGATCCCGTCTCCCATCCCGAGTGACCAAGTGTCTCCTTCTTCTGCTGCTCCTGAGACTCCTGTTTGTGGTGACACTTTTCCTGTTATTCCAAGTGTCCAACCGTTGAACTCTCGTACTCTAGAGGACGAGATTTACGATTTTTTTTGGAACCCTCCGAAGAGGATTTTCCCTCTACTCCTATTGGTGTTTCATCCCCGATGGCTTCTTTTGATATGGAAGACACATCTCCTGTATCGAGTGGAACACCTGTTATGTTGAGTATTAAGACTCCCATCCCGACCACATCTCTGGTCATATCTATGCCCTACACTATTACACCTCTCGGTATTACAGTGCCGGTGCGCTATAGGTATCTGAGGGATGCCATGGGCTCTGTGAGTTCCTATTCTATGTGGGACAATAACATTGTTCCCACTACGGGACCTTTTGTTTCCCAAGTTCACCATACCGCTGTCACGTCAGTTACGACCAATCCGACCATTTGTGTCGCATCGTCGACTCCGGTTGCTAGTGCCATTACGACATCTTTCGTTGTAACTACTGTTGTCGTCCCATCCCATGGCCCAGCACGTAGTGGTCAGTCGGCACATGCTGCTAGAGTCGCTCATCCTGCAAATGGTTCCCCACCTTCTTCTGATGCCATTTAAGCAGGGGGGCATATTCTCAGTACTTGCATGCTGTCCAAAATCCAGGCGGGAAAGGTCCTTATTATTACCTTGTCAATCATTATTTGTATACCTCCTTGCCAACTGAACCCGCTGTTGAGGGTACAATTCCGTTGAGTGTCGCTTGGGGTACCACCAATTATGGTGGTGGCCAGTTCCGTCCGAGTCAAGGGCAGCCATCTCAAGGACCATCATACCAAGGTCAGCCATCCTAGATGCAGTGTAATTATGGGCAGCAGTATTATGGCTAAACCTATCCAGGGCAGCCTGGAGGCTCGCAAGGACAACCCTACCACGGACAACCTTCGGCCTCTAATGGTCCGTCTTATACATATCTTGGGAAACCTTCTGGAAACCTGGACCCCAATAGGGATACCCTTGGGGTCAACCCTATGGGAATCCGGGACAACCTTAGGCACAACAAGGACAACCCGGAAACCAGCAAGGCTACCCTTCTGGGCAAGGTGGCCAACCTTACATGCAGCAAGGCCAGCCCACTGCTCAGCCTAGTCAGCCATCTGGTCTACAAGGACAACCTTCGATTGCACAAGGATAACCAAATGCTCAACAAGTCCACCCTTCTGGGCAAGTAGGTCCGTCTCAGATCCAGCCAGGACAACCTTCCAGCCAGATGGCCCAACCTCAGTCTTCACAAGGATATCTTTCTGGGCCAGCTCAACCGGGCATGTAGATGGTCCCTGCTTCTCAACCCAGTTGCTAGTCCTAGAATCAAACTGGTCTCCAGCCGCAAGGTGGGTATCAATCCCAACCTTCTTATCAAACGCAGCCTGGTTCCCAGGCTCAATATGGAGCCCAACCACTATATGGATACCAGCAACCCTAGGGGAAAAATCAATTTTCCCCATATCAAAATTATCAACAACTGCCAGCCACCCCTTATCAAAATTACCAGCAACCCAATGTTGCTCCTGGCGGTCAGTATGGTAACCAATGGGGTGTTGGGGGTAGAACCAGAATCAACCATCCAGCTATGGATATAACCCTTATGGACAGAGTTCCTATGGACAAGGTCCTTTCGGACCAGCTCCATTTGGACAAAGTCAATGGGGGCAACCGGCAACTGGATGGAACTCTGGCCGGACCTCATATCCACATATGTCCTTCAACCCACAGCTACCATTTCTAGTGACGTTGGAACTGCCCGATGTGTCGAAGTTAACTAATGATCCCATTTTTCATAACCCACAATGGCCTCCAGTTCCAACTAAGATACTCGGTGATTTCCCCAAATTCGACGGCAAAGCCGGAGAGGATCCTCAAGCCCGTGTAATGACTTACCACCTATGGTGTTCGTCCAATTCATGGCTTGATGATTCAGTTCGACTTCGCCTGTTTTAAAGGACTCTCACAAGCTCTGCTGCCAAATGGTACATTGAATTGACCCATGGGTATTTTCAAGATTTCAATTCATTGGCTATGGCATTCCTTACTCATTTCCAGTTACCCATTCGGTACGAGACAGGGACCCATCTCCTTATGTCTCTCAAGCTGGATACGGCTACGCATATCTCGGATCATAAACATGAATGGAGAAGGCATCTTCAGTTGATCAAGTTTTGGATTCCTGATCAACTCCTCACCGATTGGTTCACAACTTCCTTTGTCCCTAAGATTGCACGGGACATTGCCATGGGAGCTTGCTTAACTGAAGAGCAAGCTATCGCGTGTGCTCAGTACCTTGACTTAGTGTATTCTCAGTCAGGTACTTTGTATGAGTATTTTCTTGATGCCCCAAGACCTGGTACATCCAAGGCTCTGCCAAAGCCATCTGTTGATGGAGTTATTGGCTCTGTAAATCTGTCGTCCAAAAAATCATCCTCGAACCCTGGGAAGCAAAAATCAAATGCTTCTAACGAAAACACTTCTCAGGGTGGTTCAAATTCTGGAAGTACTTCCAAGGTTAATTTCGTCCAGTCCACCACGACGAGTAAGGCCTCGAAAGGAAAGAAAAAGGGGAAAGCAAAAAATAATTCTGAGCAACCTAAACAGGATTCCTCCAAACCTCCATCTAAGGAAGGAGCTAAACGCAAACCCAAGTATCCTTGTCTCATCTCTGATGAGGATCATTATACCAAAGACTGCCAAGGTGGTCCGAGGTTAGTCATTTGTTGAAAGGTGCCCCTGGGATTCCTGCGGTTCTGAAAGAACCTTTCCCCTCTCAACAGACTCAAATGGTGGATGATCCCTCTTCGTCTTCATCTCCTTTTGGTTCCCAAGTGTTCATGGTAGGAACCATTCCCGTTCATGTAATGACTCGAACAAAGGAGTATCCGTCGTCCACTGGGAAGGAGCCTGAGGTCCCCTCAAGCGCTCCTTCGTCCAGCTCTGGTCCGCTCCATATCGAGAGACCAAGTACTGAGACGACCATCCGACCCCCTCCCAAAGGAGTACTCAGGAGATCATCTTACAACCCAAATGCTCGTGCTGCCCAGCACTATAGCATAGTTGAGGACTTAGCACAGGCTCCGTCGGCTATGCCTGCCTTAGAAGTTCTCTAGAGCTGCCCCCCCCAGAGGAAGTCCCTGCGATCGGCCATCAGTGGCATCGACCCAGTAGATTCGGATTTGATTACCTTTGATCTCGAGAGCCATGTCCCAAGACTACCTCATCAGATTGCCTTTCTCATTCAATTCATCATCAATTCCAAAACGATCCATCGTACAATTATTGATGAGGGCGCATCAACTTGCATCATGTCTATTTCTTGTTGGAAAGCGATCGGGTCTTTGACCTTGAGCCAGTCTCCTACAACACTGGAAGCCTTCGATGGGAGATAATCTTGTCCCTATGGTATTCTTAAACGATTGCCAATCAATTTAGAAGGGAAAACCATTGAGGTAGAAGTTGAGGTCGTTGATGCAAATCTTACTTATAACCTCCTTCTAGGCCGGAGTTGGACATATTCCATGTGTGCTATGGCTTCATCCCTCTTCCGTGTCATTCGTTTCCCTCACCAAGGGAAAATTTTCACAGTAGACCAGCTCTCCTTCTTCTCTTCCTCTTCTGAAGGAAATGTTCCTTTTGTGGAGCATACCTCCATCCCTTTCGAGAGTGTGGGAGCTGGGCTCTTCAAAGATCCCGCCCTCATGGGTGTTTTATCCCTCCCACCTCCAAACCTCGCCTCTATCAACATGATTTCGGTTCGTTATAAACCTTGAGTTCTTCCAACCATCGACCAGATAAAATCATGGGGCGAGGAGATGAAGTTGAGTCCCGCCGAGCTCAACTACATCGAAATTGCTGCTGTATCGGCTCCTCCTGCTGAACCCGCTTCTTTAAGTGGAGCTCTTCACTCATACAACTATTTCCATTGGTTTGGAGAATGGGCCTCCTCGGATCCATTAAAGGAAATATTTCCTTCTGACGAAGCCATCATGGAGACCATGTCTCTCCAGGAACCTTTGTGGTTCAATCTTCATCACCGTTCCTCGTTTCTCCCTACCCTTCGGGAAACGTTGGCCTGTCTCGAGCGGTTTGCTCTGTGTCTCCCTTCACAACCTCTTCAGACGCCTGTTCAGGTCTATCAAGTATCCTCTGAAGGGAATTTGGGGAACATTACGTAGACGCAACCTATCGACATCTTTGTCAAACCAGGGATTGTCGAGAACATTTATTTAGGAGTCACTTGCACTCCTGAGGAAATTCAGATCTATATAGCTCTGTTTCGCGAGTTTCGTGACGTCTTTGCATGGTCTTATGAAGAGATGCCTGGCATTGATCCAAACATTGTAGTGCATGAGATACCTACGTATCCAGGAGCCAAACCTGTTCGTCAGCGTTTATGCCCTGTGCACCCCCGCAAGGTTGCAACTATCAAAGCGAAAGTTGAAAAACTTCTTAAAGCTCATTTCATTTATTCTATCCCACTCATATATTGGGTCTCTAACATTGTCCCTGTCGATAAAAAGCAGGGTACTATTCGTGTCTGTGTCGATTATCGTGATATTAACCGAGCCTGCTCGAAAGATAACTACCCCACACCTTTCATTGACCAACTCATTGATGAGTGTGCTGGGAGTGAGATATATTCTTTTATGGATGGCTTTTCTGGATAGAACTAGATTAATATCGCGCCCGCTGATCAACACAAGACAACCTTTATATGTCCATGGGGAACTTTCGCTTATAAAAAGCTTCCTTTCAGTCTCAAGAATGTCGGTGCCACTTTTCAAGGTGCAATGTCTTACGCCTTTCATGATATCTGGCACATCATACAACCTTATCTGGATGACCTTCCTGCTCATTTGGCTAAGCGCAAAGACCATCCCTTGCACCTCCGCGAGATTTTTCTCCGCTGTCGACACTACAATATCCGACTTAATCCGCATAAATGTGTCTTCTGGGTAGAATCTGGCCGGCTTCTCGGGTTTATCGTCTCCCGAGAGGGCATCCGCTTGCATCCCCTTAAATTCGAAGCCATTTTAAATCTTCCTCCCCCTGCTTCTTTGCAGAAATTGCAGAGTTTGCAGGGTAAAGCAAATTTCTTACGATGATTTATCCCGAATTATGACGAAGTGGTAAAAGGTTTCACGCGGTTACTCATGCGTGACACCCCATCTCGATGGGATGCCATAGCTGAAGAGTCTTTTGCACATCTTAAAACTCTTCTGGTTTCCGCCCCTTTGTTGCGGCCTCCGAATTATCATCGCGATTACACGTTGTATTTGGCCACTGCTGACACCACCATCGGTATGGTTCTGGTTCAGGATGATGATGATGGCACCGAACACGTTATCTATTACCTTAGCCGCAATTTGTTAAACACGGAATCTCGATATGCTTATGTCAAGAAATTGGCCCTCACTGCTATATGCGTTGTTCAACGCTTTCTTCATTACATCTTGTTGTGTACAACGACAGTGATCTCCGATTGCAACCCTATGACCTACATTCTGTCACGCCGGTTGCTGTGGGGCAAATACTCGGAGTGGATAGTCATCCTCTAAGAGTTTGAATTGGAATTTACTGCTGCCAAGTCTAAGAAATCACTCATCTTCGTTGAGCTATTGTGTTCTTTGCCATTTACCACTACCTCCTCTCAGTTAGAGGATTCCATTCCAGATGAAACTCTCTTCCTCATTAGCACCCTCAATCTCTGGTACAGGGATATTATTGTCTACTTGCAGAAATCCTCCTCTCGTCCGACGACCTCTAAGGATGCTCGCCAATGGATCTGACATCAAGCCCAACCATATCGCATCTTTGGGGACACCCTGTAACGTCTCGGTGTTGACTCTGTTCTTCGTCGATGTTTGAATTTCAAAGAAGCAGAGAGAGTTCTTAATGACTGCCACTCAGGTGCATGTGGCAGTCACATGTCTAGATATGCCACCGCACAGAAAATCCTCAGTGCTAGCTATTTCTGGCCCTCCATTTTCAAGGATTGCATTCTTGCTGTCCGTTCCTGTCATGAATGCCAGATTTACCAACGGAAGATGCATGCACCCCCTGCTCCACTGCACCCTGTTGTAACCGTCGGCCCTTTTTCCAAATGGGGCATCGATTATGTGACCTGTAACCCTCGCTCGGCTGAGGGGCATGGGTACATCATCGTTGTTGTTGATTATTTCACGAAATGGGCCGAGGCGATGCCTACATTATCCGAAGATGGTCACACCGCAGCGCATTTTTTGTTCAACCATGTTATTTTGCGGTTTGGAGTACCCCAAGCCATCATCACTGATCACGGAAAGCATTTTCGTAATCACATGATGACCGAGTTTACAACCCAGTTGGGCCTCAGGCATGATAGTTCGACCCCGTACTATCCTCAGGCAAATGGTCAAGTGGAAGCCATGAACAAGGTTTTGGTCACGATGCTTCAAAGAAATATTGGCATGCATAAGTCCAATTGGCATTTGATGTTGTTCTCTGCTTTGTGGGCCTACCATACCTCCGTGAAGGACGCCACCAGTTTCACTCCTTTTCAGTTAGTTTACGGACTGGAGGCAACCCTTCCTATTGAGTGTGAGATTCCTTCATTAAAGATAGCCGTCGAGTTGCTCCCTGATACTACTCTGGTAGAGGAGCGCCTTCTTTACTTAGAACGGCTTGATGAGACTCGTCGTCTAGCCTCCTTAGCTATTGAAGCTCAGAGGAAGCGAGTGAAAACTCACTTCGATAATATTGTTAATCCCCGCTCTTTCATTGAGGGAGACTTAGTACTGCTCTATGATCAAGCTAGCGATAAGCTGGGGGCAGGAAAACTCGAGCCCATGTGGCACGGGCCCTATATTGTGAAAAGAGTTTTGCAAAAAGGCGCCTATGAGCTTATTGATTATGAAGGTAACCCCCTGGATAGGCCCTGAAATGGGCTTTATCTCAAAAAATATTATGCATGAGTCCAGGCACTCTCCTTTTGTACATACGTGTGCTTTCAGCAAGTGTGTTGTGTGTGCATGTTTTTAGTTTTTATCTTGGTATGTTGGCGTGATTGCTGCTTACTGTGTCTCTTGCTTCTTGGACAGATGTCGGGATCGCCTTACGTTGGTTTTGCTGATGGTGCTTCCCATAGTACGGACAGCTTGTCGTCTGCAGCATGGGTGATCTACGATCATCATGATGAGTTAATAGACATTCAAGGAGTTTGTCTAGGTTGTACAACAAACACTATTGCTGAATATAGTGCTGTGATTGAATTGTTAGCTGAGGCGATTAACCTCGGCATTCGCACATTGATTGTGAACTTAGACTCTCAACTTGTAGTCCACCAACTCAACGGACATTATTCCGTCAGAGATCATCGGATTTTAAGGTTGTATTTACGTGTTAAGTTATTAGAAAAGGATTTTGATTTCATTACTTATCAACCTATTCCAAGACGACTTAATACATTAACCGATGCATTAGCTAATTATGTGTTGGACAGACATCTGCATAATATGTGATTCAACATAACACAAGAAGCATAAAGTACAATAAACCATAAAACATATGTATATATATATGTGTGTGTGTGTGTGTGTGTGTGTGTGTCCAGAATGTTTGCACCCCGTGCATCATCAAAAAATAATACATGTTTGTCTGAATACATCCGGAGACAACATGTCTCTAAAAAAATATGCATGAAAATAAAAGCCTAGATATCTAGTCTCGGTGGTGCTCATGGTAGCACATCACCGCCTGCACTAGACGCCTCAAGAGTCGGTGAATGCGAGTTGGCACCCCTACTATGTGTCTCTGGTATGCTAGCGGGACATCCGCTAGCCGAGCATAATCTGGGATCCCTTGAGTGATAGCCTAGAGGTTCTAGATGAGCTCCCCTCTGTCACCGCCCTCCTCCTGAGGATCTACTCCTCCTGCTGCTGCTACTGGATGTCTTCTCGCAACGGAAGACAAGCCAGCTAGATGCTCTGGGCCGACATCTGCAGATGCATATAAAGGTCATTAGGACGAGCATGTACTAATAATAAAAAAATCATAAAAATATAAGATCAAAAAATGAGGACGTACCAATCTCCTTGTCCCAGTCCTCTCCCTCCGGAAGGGGAAGGTCAGGGTCTCCAGTGAATTCTGTCCCCACATACGGCCAGTCTTCCACCATTATTAGTTGGCGGCGAAGCCACCCGAAGATCTCCGCTCTGAAGGCCATCTGCTGGCCGCCACCACCCCTCGGCATCAGTGCCGACCATCGAGCCATCCTCGGCTCTCGAGGTGCTGGGTCTGCCACAAAGACCCCTTGGCCCTGGAAGCTTGGCACACGTTCCAAGAAGAACGTCACCAAGATGGAACCATACCCGAACTGCTGCAGCTTGCCCCGCTTGGCCTTTGTCAGCTGCCTCTTCATATTGGTCATCATAGTTGACGCCCAATTGAAGATCGTCGGGCTAAGGCACTCTATCGCTAATAGTAGGTGGTTCTTCGTAGCTTCATGAGGCGCTTGTGCCCCCGCAATTCGTGTAAGAGTGAATAGTAAGGCTCTCAGTTATAAGAAGAGCTTCGGCGTAAATCACATGAAAAAGACATTTGTCGATGCGTTTCGAACCAACTAGTGTGGTTCATCATCAGGACAAGTTGGAGAAACAGATCTGGCCTAGCAAGTTAAATAGACTGAGCAGAGACTCCAACAGCTACATAACGACTATTTTTGATTGAGCTTAGACTCCAACGGCTACATAACGGCTACTTTGACTCTAGGACCTGGGCCAAAATTATATTAATAAATTTAATCTTATTATTATATTTATAATATTAAGAATAATAATATAATACTCTATTTCTAGGAATAAGAGAAATTAGGTATAATAATAAATGGGTGAATAGTATTAAAAGAAATTTATTCATTTATATAACATTGGGTTCAATAAAATAATATTAAAGGTTATTTAAAGATTCTTATTAAATGATTATTGGTTGAATGACTTCTTGAAGGAATAATTTAAGTTACATAATTATATATTCTTAT
>APFE030995341.1:74496-86138 GCA_000404065.3 Pinus taeda | reverse complement strand
GTCTTGCAATCCAAGGAGGGTATTTTCCTTTCCCAGTCCAAGTATGCTTGTGATATTCTTCGTCATTTTCACATGGAAGAATGTAAGCCAACCCCTTCTCCCTTTCAGTCTGGAGTCAAACTTTCAGTCTCTTGTCTTCTCCTGAAGTTGATGCTACCTTATACCGTCAACTTGTAGGAAAACTCTTGTATTTAACCCATACTCGTCCTGACCTTTCCTTTGCTGTTGGCCTTGTTGCTCGTTTTATGCAAAACCCCCGTGAAAGTCATTGGAAAGCAGCTAAAAGAATACTTCGTTATGTTCGAGGTACAGTACAGTTTGGAATTCATTACAGTGCCAAAGCAGCTCCTCTATTAGTTGGTTTCACTGATTCTGATTGGGCTGGTGACCCTGATGATCGGAAGTCTACTGCCGGTTATGTCTTCACTCTTGGTTCAGGACCTATTACATGGGCTTGTAAGAAACAGGCTGCCATTTCTCTTTCGTCAGCAGAAGCAGAGTATCGTGGTGCCATGGAAGCTAGGAAGGGCCTTGTGGCTTCGTCAGATCCTATCAGAATTGGGCTTTGAGCAGCAGCGTCCGACTACACTTTGGTGTGATAATCAAAGTGCCATTCAGCTTTGCAAAGATCCAGTTCAGCATCAGCGCAGCAAACACATTGAACTTCACATGCACTTCATCAGAAAGCTCATTCATGACCATGTTCTTGAAGTGCAATATTGTTCGACAGATGATCAGGTTGCAGACATCTTCACAAAGGCTCTCACAGAGGCGAAGTTCACTAAACTTCGATATATGCTTGGAGTTCAGGAAGTTGTCACTAAGGGGGGATAGCTCTAGTGCCTCCTTCCTTCTCCTATTGTGTCATATTTGTAAATCCTTCAATCCTATCCCAAGTTGTTCTTAAGGGGGGATGTTAGGATATTCCGACACATAGGAATAGTTAAGTTCAACTTGGTCTAGTATAGAGTTAGGTATAGAGTTAGGTAAAGTGTGTTTCTTTACCGTTGTACATTTTGTAACTTACAATCCGACGGTCACGATATGTAGTGATCCGACGGTTCATTCTCTCCTCGGTATTACCGACACTTGATCCGTGGCTTGACACCCGATTGGTCCATGAATTCTATTTAAAGCGCCTGGAGGGTCATTTGTAGGTTAACCGTGCATGAGAGAAGCTTATGTAAATTTTCATTCTTTTATTAATAAATTGCCGGTAGTAGCCACGTTGGCGCAGGCCGTGGACTGTTTCCCTCTCTGAGGGTTTTAACCACGTCAAAATACTGGTGTATTGATCTGTGATCTGTTTGTGAGCGGTGTCCTTCTGGTGTTCTGTCTGAGGAACTTACCCTGTAAATTCCTACAAAGGTGATCTACATTGAACACTGGGTGCAAGCCAAGGAATGGGGGAATTCGGAGCTTAAAATAATTATCTCCCACAACCTTGGTGATGATGTATGGCCCATATCGAAGTGGGTGAATCTTGCGGTGGGGCCCAGAGAGGTGCTCCTTCCACAAATGTAGCCAAACTTTGTTGCCAACCTGGAACTTGTGTCGCACCCAATGTTGATCATGTCGCTGCCTGTACTTAGAATTGTTTTTTTGAATATGTCATGGACCTGTTGGAAAATGTCTTGAATGTGTTCAATGAAGCTATTTGCCTTCTCAACTTCATACTAGACATGAGACGAATCTACTTGAGTCACTGCAAATGGTATGGCCACATTAGTGGGACATAGTGGCTAGAATCCCAATCCCACCTAAAAATAGTTGTGGACAGTCAAGCTGTGGAGAGCCTGGTTATAGTTGTGTTGGACATAGAGGAGGCTCTCATCCCCTATGCATGGATTCTTTGAGTTTTAAATGCGCAAAATGTGTACGATCATCCTGTTGAACATCTCTTTCTTCCCATCAATTTGGGGATGGAAAGTTGTGGAATTGGTGAGCTTGGTGTCCAAGATCGACCAGAGATTGGACAAAAATGTACTGAGGAACTTGTTGTCTTGATTTAAGATGATCGACTATGGGATCCAAAAGTGTACCCACACTCATTCAAAGAAGATTTTAGCAGTGGCTTCTGTTGTGATATTCTTCTTGTAGGCCGCCATAATGGCCATCTTCGAGAATCTATCGATGACCACAAAAACACAAACATTGCCATGCCTAGTAGAAGGAAGGCCTAACATGTAATCCGTGGAGATGGATTCCCAAGGTCGACTAGGGGTAGGTAGTGGAGTATAGAGGACTTGCTTCTTGATGGTATGTTTGTCAATGGTGCAAGAAGTGCAGGATATGATGTACTTCCCGACATCCTATCGAAGATTCAGCCAATAGAAATACTTCTGCAGTACTGCCACCATTTTTTCGACCCTGAAATGTCCAGCGGCCCTAATGTACTGTTTATCCCAACTCATCTTGGCATGCTTGCTTGAAGGAACACAAAGGAGTCCTAGGTGGCATAACACAACATCCTAGAGGTGAAAATCTGGAACTTTTTGACCCTCCAAGAGTGTATGGTATGTGTGGAAAAATTCTGCATCACTTTTGTTGAGAAGTGGCCAATTAGAAGTTTCATGCCCACAAGAGTTGAGCACGGTGGTTAACAACATGATTGGTGGTCGGTTGAGGTAGTCTGCAACATTATTGGTGCTATCCTTCTTGTACTTGATATTCAAATGGAACTGTTACAGTTATGCATACCACTTTTGATGGCGATGATTCTACAACTTCCCTTATGTATATGTGAACTACAGGGGTTAGTGGTCTGTGTGGATGATTGCTTCCTTCACAAAAATTTAATGTTTCCATTGTTGGTAGGCTTGCACAATGGAATACATCTCTTTGTCATAAGTGGGATATTTTCAGACTGTGTCTGAAAGTGTCTCATTGTGATAGGTGATTGGATGCCCCTATTGAGTAAGGACTTCCCCAATAGTATAGTCAGAGGCATTTGTCTCGATCTCAAATGGTTGTTTCAAGTCTAGTAATGTGTGCATTGGTGCAAAGCAAAGGCGATGTTTCAGCTATGTGAATTCCTTCTATTGAGATTCAGACTAAAATAATTTTTCTTTTGCTCCTCCCTTGGCAACTTGACTTAAGGGCTAAGTGATATGAGAGAACCCCAACACGAACATGCGGTAGAAATTGAAAAGACCTAGAAAGCTGCAGAGCTCTGTCAGAGTGGTTGGGGCTAGGCAATTCTGAATGACTTGGATCTTGGCTAGATCCACATGCACCCTCCGTTCATCAATAATATATCCAAGATACTGAACCTAGGTCATGCCAAAAGTGATTTCTCCAAATTGGCACACAGCTTGTGTTGCTGCAATGTTTGGAGAACCTATCGGATGTGGTGGAGGTTCTCTTCCCAACTCTCGCTAAAGATTAGGATGTCATCCAAATATACCACTACAAATGAGTTGGTGAATGGCCACAAGATGTCATTCATCATCCTCGTGAAGGTTGTAGGAGCATTCGTGAAGTTGAAAGCCATAACCAACCATTCTAAAGGGCCTTCCTTTGGCTTTGAAGGTAGCATTCCACACATTGGAGGGTTCGATTGGTACCTCGTGATATCTGGACTTCAAGTCAATCTTGATGAAATATTTTCCCCCTTGAGTTGGTCCATAAGGTCATCAATCCATGGGATCGGGTACCTATTCCAAATAGTGATCTTTTTCAGTGCCCGATAGTCAATACAGAGTCTCTAAGTCTCATCCTTCTTATGTACCAACACGATCGGGCTCCCACAAGGCAATGAACTTGGCAGGATGTGAGCTTTCCACAACAACTCCTGCATCTGCCTCTTGATTTCGTCATTCTCCAAAACGGAGCACTGATAGATTGGTCAATTGAACAACGAGATACCTGGGGTTAGATCAATGGAGTGCTTGGCCTGACAATGCAAAGGCACCCCTGTGGGGGAGGTGAAGATGTCCTCGTACTCCTCCATGACCCTGTCCATTTGTTGTTGTTGTGGCCATTGTCTTCTTTCATTGAGGGAGTATCACCAGGAAAACAAATTTCCCGGTTTTGGAAATGAGCTCACTACATTTTTTTGCAGTAACCAGAGAGATGGCGGTAGGCGGTGCTACCTCCAGTATCTTGTACAACTTATTTCCCAAGGTAACAGTAATAGCGCGAGGCCTTGAATCAAACGCAACATGTCACTTCCACAAGTATGGTTGGCCTAATACTACATGAAAAACATCAAGGGGAGCAACATTGCATAATAAATCATTTGTGAAGGGCCTCATGCTGTATGGAAGGTGACACTGTTGGCTCACGTGAAGATCTTGTCCTTCGTGAAGCCACCCAATGGTGTACGGATGTGGGTGTGCTATGGTCAGTAAGCCAAGTCACTTCATTACCTCTGCTACAATTAGATTCTTTTGGCTCCTGCTGTCGACAATAAATTGTAGTGGGGAACCCTTTACCCACATTTGGGAGTGGAAGAGATGCTCCTCCTCCTATCGATCTTTGGGTTTCTCGTTTTTGATTTTCATGGTGGAAACAGTGGCATTGGGCTCTACATCGATAATCTTCCACCCTTTGTCATTTCCCTTGTCAAGTTCTGACTTAGAGTCGGAACATGCATCTGATTCCAAAGCCTTCAACTCGACCACAAGTGACTCCTTGGCCTGATACTCATTTGTATTGCGAGTGGAGCTCTTATGGAACTCACACCACTTTGCTGTGTCCTTCTTCAACTTCGTAGTGTTGTTCGTTTCTTGTGGCTTTGGCGGGTTGTCCTGGTTCATCCTGTCTTAGCTTTGTCCTTTGTTATGTGATTTGGGGCCACCTTTCCATTGATTTGGATTCACAAATCCAAAGTATCTCTTATTTTGTTTAAACTTTTGCTCAATCTTGATGGTATATTGGTATGCCATGTCAAGCGATGAGATGTCAAGGAACTCCATTTCATATTGGATGTCTTTGTGTAGGCAGATGTGATACTTGGGTACCGAATGTTTCTCAGAATCTGGTTGGGTGTGGAGGCTGATTATATTCTTTATTTGGAGGCATCACCACATTGGACCCCAGTTCGTAATGTGGCGAAAATGCCGCTCGTAATATTTTTGCTGCAAGGGGAGTCTAGGGGGAGGCATCCCCAAAGCTAAAAATAGATGTAAAATTGCCTTGTAAAATGTTGTAATTTTGTAGTCAATCTGGGCCATTCATTAGGCGGAGATCTGACGGTAGAAGTTATGTTTAATTTAGGGTTTTTTTCCCTAGAAGGAAATCCCTCACTATATATGAGGGAGTTTTATTTTGTCTATGTAGATTTGTAGTTTGAGTGAGAAAGAGAGAGGATATTGTGTGAGAGCGAAGAGGGAATTACAGTGGATCTACTGTAGGTTGTATCTCTTCAGTTTGTTGGATAATTTAAAAGGAATAATTGGTTGTTTCTCTATGGACATAGCCCAAATTGGGTGAACCACATAAAACTGTGTCTCTCTTGTTTTATGTGTTTTATGTGTTTATATTTCTGCAATATATTTTATGTGTTCCATTGCTTTGTAATATATAATTTTCTAACAACTAGTATCATAGCGAAAGGTATATTTGGTTGATAAACTCGTAGGAGAGAAGGGTTCCTCGTTTGAGTGGGAGCAATGCCGGAAGATGGTAGGTTTAGGGTTGAAAATTTTAATGGCCAAAAATACCAGCTATGGAAGATGTAGATGGAAGATTATTTTTACTAGAAATATTTGTACCGATCAATGAGTGGAAAGACAAATAAGTCGATGAGTATGACAAACACAGAATGGGATATTCTCGATAGAAGGGGACTTGGAACAATATTCCTGTGCTTAGCAGCGTCGGTAGCCTTAATATTTCAAAGGAAACAACAACAGAGGTTTTAATGTTGGCATCAACGAAACTATATGAAAAAACCTCAGCCTCAAATAAGGTATTTCTTATGAAACATTTATTTAGAATGAAGATGTCAGAAGGTGGATCTATTGCAGATCATTTAAATGAATTTAATACAATTACCAGTTATTTAAGTTCTATAGGGTAACTTTTGATGATGACGTTAGGCTCTGTTATTTCTGTGCTCATTTCCAGAAACTTGGAATGGTTTAGTTATGGCCATTAGTAACTCTGTCTCTTGATCTAGTACTTTAAAGTTTGATGATGTTGTCGGTGCAATCCTTAGCAAGGAAATGCGACAGAAAATATTTGTTGAGACATCAAGTAATGCTTTGATTGCAGAGACTAGGGGAAGAAAAATGGAAAGAGGAAAGATCCCAAGATATTGTAGTGAGTCAAGGAAAGGCAAATCCAAGTCTGGATCTAGGATAGTGTGCTGGAAATGCGGGAAGAAAGGACACCTAAAGAAATGCTACAAGTCTCGAAAAGGAAAAGAAGGATGCGCACAACAAGAAAAGAATCATGAAGCAAATGTGATAGGTGATGTGTTGCAAGATGATTTGATTATTTCATTAGAAAATATTATTAATGCTTGGGTGGTAGATTTAGGGGCCTCATTCCATGCCACACCTAATTGGAAAAAGTTTCATGATTATGTTCAAGGAGATTTTGGACAAGTTCGATTGGGTGATGATAAACCCTATAAAATCATTGGAATGGGTACAATTTTCATAAAATAGTGGAATTGAAATCAATGGCTATTGAAGGAGGTAAGGCATGTTCCAAATCTGAAAAAAAAAAATCTAATTTCAACAGGGCAGCTGGGAGGTGAAGGCTGTGTGACTACTTTTACAGATAAAACCTGGAAGGTCAAAAAAGGATCCCTGGTAATAGCAAAAGGAGAACATGTTGGTACATTGTATTTATGCAATGGTATTTCTAATTTTGTTAGTTCTTTAACCTCTACAGGAGAAGATACAAAATTGTGGCATCATAGGCTTGGGCAGATGACTGAGAAGGGAGATGTAGATTCTTCACTCGAGAAATTTATTGCCAGGTTTGAAGCATGTTGATTTAAAATTCCGTGAGAATTGTGTTTATGGAAAGCAAAAGAGAGTCAGATTCCTCATACTTGGGAAAGAAAACAAGAGTGAAAAATTAGAGATTGTGCATACAGATGTATGGGGACCTGCTCAAGTATCATCTCTTGGTGGCTCTCATTATTATGTTACTTTTATTGATGATGCAACCGGAAAAACTTGGATTTATTGTATTTTAAATAAATCTGATGTATTTTATACTTTTAAGAAATGGAAAGCTTTCATTGAAAATGAGATTGGAAAAAGGTTTAAGTGTCTCAGATCAAATAATGGAGGTGAATATTGCAACAAAGAGTTTGATAGGTACTTTTCAGAGAATGGAATTTGTAGCGAGAAGACAGTTCCAAGAACACCACAAGAAAATGGTGTGTAAGAAAGGATGAACAGGACAATCATGGAGCATGCAAGGTGCATGAGATTGCTTGCAAGATTACCTTTACAATTTTGGGCAGATGCTGTAGATACTGTTGTTTATCTAATAAATAGAGGGACTTCAAGTTGCTTGGATGGTGGTATTCCAGAGCAGGCATGGACAGGTAAAAAGGTAAACTACTTATTTTTAAAGACTTTAGGTTCTGAAGCCTTTATCCACATTAATAAAGAAAATAGACGAAATATTGAGACAAAATCAAAGAAACGTACCTTTATTGGATATGGTGTTAATGATTTTGCTAATCACTTTTATGATTATGAAAAACACAAAATCATTAGGAGTAGAGATGTCATATTCAATGAAAAGGTTGTGTATAAGGATCGCATGTAGGAAAAGAAATAGGAAAAAGAAAACAGCGAATACACAGTGCTTGATGAGATCACACAAAAAGTGAAGGTGCTTGAAAATGATAATGATAAGCAACCAGAACAACAACAACAAGCACCTCAAACACCTGAAAGTGGCGTTAGAATATCTACTAGGATAAATAGAACCCTTGAACGATACTCTCCTTCATTATATTATGTATTGTTGACTGATTCTGGTGAACCAGAATGTTATGAAGAAGTAGTACAGGTAGAAACTAATGCACCTCTGTATTACAACGAGAATGCTGCAACTCCCAAGGCTTCTGACTTTAATTATCATGTGGGGGTTCGTACAAAATTAAGAGGTATCGACACTATATGTGCAGCATATAATGTGTCCTTCCTTTGCTGTCATGATGTAATTGAGAGCATGTACTAAAGTCAAAACCTAAACTAGTTGAAGAAAAGGAAATGTTCGAAATGGAATCTTAACCTATTGCAAGAAAGAAAGTAAAAGGAAAGAAATTGAAATCAAATGCTAAAACACACCATTTTCTAACTAACTGCCAAGAAAACATGATTTGCAATAATGTTAAATTATCATGAACCAAATGCTACTATCTCAGCATGGAAGTAAGAAGCATCAAACATCACTAATGTGCAAGTAAAGGGACTAAAATAAATATGCTTTTGTCTTTTTGTCTTTTCATGCAAAACCAAGTATGCAAACTGTTGGACACCTAATCCTCAATGGGTTAGTGTGGAAGTCGAATGGACAAAAGGAGTCCAAGGGACCTTGGGATGTGAAACCCAACGGTCACCACATGTACTATAAATGTATATGATTTGTTAATAAAAATTGTATTGCATGTTTTATCTTTCATATTTCTCTTGCTGTCCATGTCTGTTTAACATGGTATCAGAGCCATGATGTGTGGCCTGTGTAGTTTTCTTTCTCAGGGTTTATCCTTTAGTTAAAAAAATAAGATGTTGTTATTCCCTGAACAACTGGTCTGAGCTACCTTGAATAGTTCTGGCCTAGTCTTCATTACCTCTAATGCTCCATTAATTCTGCCTGCATGTTCTTCTGAATACAATAATCGCCCTCTGACTATCATAAACGTTTAAAAGAGGGTCATTACACCTGCGCCTCTACTGCCTGAAAATTCTCACCTGCATTACTGAATGTGTTCATAATCACCTGTGTTACTGAAAGTGCGCAGATCTAATTTGAAATGGTGATAACATTGCAACATTGATTATATCAAATGCGTAGGAGAAATCGATGGTAGAAGTCGATTTCGAGGTGTGAAGACAAAATAAATGGTACGTATCACATTTGCAATTCATACAAACACTGGTGTAGAGGAAAAGTTTTCAGAACAGTAAGCAATAACGTTGAATTCCGAATTGATGATGCGTGTTGCAAGGAGAGGTAAGTTTATTTTTAATTCAGAGTCTGGTTGAAACTTTAGAATTTTGAATCGATTAACTAATAAATCGATGGGAATAGAAGAAACAATAGGAAATCGATTTACAGAAAGGTATTGAAGTTGAGAAGAGGTGGAATTGATAGTGTGGACAGAAGGTGGAAGACATAGTTTGCCAGAATACTTGTAAAGAAGTTTCAAGTGGAATGTTGGAAAACGGATGCCGAGTTGCATGAGCCATATTGACCACCGTGGAGGTAAGTGAAATCTCATGAGTAGATTGTTGTTTATAAGCGTTGGCAGAGTAACAGACTCTGTGAAAGATTGATTGCCTAAATCGATTTTGATTGGTGAATCTCCATACAAGGAAAGAGGCTAATCTCCGCTGAGGAATAGATTTCATTTCTGGGCAAGAACATAGATATAAAGGTATGAAAACTGGAATCATTATGTGGTCCTGAGCCTGGAGTAATACGCTTATACAGATGGCAATTTTAAGTCCAAAGAATGTTAAATTGCAATGAAATTTGTAAACATGCAAAAATTGTAATGCATTGGGGTAATGGAGTTCCATTATGATAATAATGAAGGCTGTGGTAAATTAAAGGGCATAATTTGGTTGGTTGACTTCCAAATTAGTTGGTTGACTTCCAAATTGGGGTTTAAATAACTTTGTTAAGTTGTTATGATAACTCAAGGGCACATTTAACTGAATCCAACACATGCAGGAAGAATTTGTGATGGTGGATAGACACATGAGGAATGTTGGTGATGAAATGAATGAGGGATTTAAGGCATAGTTCTGGTGTTATGAAGCATTTAAAATCTGATTGATAAACAATTTGATGTTTTATGAATGATTATTGTGGATTTTGGTTTTATAACCATAAATATGAAAGAAAGCTTCCGCATAAAGAGTGAATTAAAAAGAGATTGTCTAATTTTGAATTGGGAAAAATAGAGCATGTATGTTTATAAGCATAGAAGTTGTGAAGATCCTGGTAATGCAGGTTCTGATTTGAAAGTGAAGGAGAACTTGAAGGATCCAAGCAAGTTTGTAGTTGTTGTTGCCCCAATTATAGTATTAAAACTCATTATAGTCTCTGTCTACATATATATGCATTGATTCCCTGATTCATTTGCTGCATATTTATACAAGATATTGCTGTGTATTATACATGGATATTACTTTTCTGCATTAATTAATAATTGCAGTCAGTTTTTAAGTGACACTGAAGAAAAATGGCCAGAGTCAGTGAAGTATTAGATTTCATGAAAACTCTTATACAATCTACTGTTGATGACACACTACAAATCAGCATAGGATCTCTCTCAGAAATTCAGACATGTCTACAAAATGCACAGGAAAAGATTGATTTTTTGCAGCTTGAATCACAACTACAACAAGAAGAGCTACATCAAAATAGACACCATTCTGAACCTGTTTTTGTTCAGAACATTGAGACAACCACCCATCAGCAGCATGTTACAGTTCATTAAGATTTAGTACCAAACAAAGCAGCAAGGTTACATGCAGATGTAGAAGTTCAGTCTGCACTTCCCAAGCCCATCATCAGACCTTGGGAACAGCTTGTCCACAACAAGCATAGAACCAGTCTTGGATATGAAAAGGAATTTTCCTTTCATATTCCAGACTACGCCAAGCCCATTCAGTTTCAGAGTGCTGGATTCATTCATGATAGTTCACCTGCTCCTCATGATAGTTCACCTCTAGCTGTTTCAGATTCTACTCCTCTTCCACAACAACAACAACAACAGATCGTGAAATGCCAACACTGTGATCGAGTTGGCCATTTGAAAGATCACTGTTTTGAGCTTCATCCATGTAAGCACTGTCATAAAACTAGTCATTCTTCACACAGATGCTTCAGCAACAAACGTCCTGCAAGAACAAAGATTCATCTTGGATGGATCGCTTCTTGGCAATGGGCATCAACAGCCAAGAAGATATTCCAAACACATGTTAGAACTTGTTCCAGAATATTGAACAATATTGCAGTTGAGTTTTCTCTATCTTCTCACCTTGTATCTGACAGGGGGGGAAATGATGGTCATCTACAAGCTTCAAAGCCACATCAAGCGAGCCTGAGCCACAACCTGCCACACCAGTTTCAGAGTTGTAGCCAGAGACAAAAGATGCTTGAACATGCCTTCAGTTGGCGATGTGGGACACTTCCTCTAGCAGAAGACTTACAGCTTCTTGCCAGTTTTAGAAGAGTTCCGGAGACAAAATTGAGAACACTTCCTTTAGCAGAAGACTTATAGCTTCTTGCCAGTTTTGGAAGAGTTCCAGGAATTGCATAAGCATTCCAGAGTTGTTGGTCATCCTTAAACCATCACAGGTTGAGACTTCCCTTTTACAGGTTGAAGTTTTACCTTTTATATGGGGTGAGGCCTCCCTTTTATGGTTGAAGGGTTCCCTCTTTGAAACAATAGGATCACTTCCTCTAGCAGAAGACTTACAGCTTCTTGC
>APFE030995341.1:55467-74486 GCA_000404065.3 Pinus taeda | reverse complement strand
AGTTTTGGAAGAGTTCCAGGAATTCCATTAAGCATTCCAGAGTTGTTGGTCATCCTTAAACCATCAGAGGTTGAGACTTCCCTTTCCAGGTTGAAGTTTTACCTTTTATGCAGGGTGAGACCTCCCTTTTATGGTTGAAGGTTTCCCTTTTTAAAACAATAGGATCACTTCCTCTAGCAGAAGACTTAAGCTTCTTGCCAGTTTTGGAAGAGTTCCGGGAACTGCACTAAGCGTTCCAGTGTTGGTGGCCATCCTTAAACCACCGCCCTTTATACCAACATTTCATAGAGCACATTCAGCCTAGTGCTGCCATGCATATTTGCACATATTATATTACATCTCTCTTCTTGGACTCATACATAACCCTTCGGATTAAGGGGGGGAATCTTGGACACCTAATCCTCAATGGGTTAGTGTGGAAGCCGAATGGACAAAAGGAGTCCAAGGGACCTTGGGATGTGAAACCCAATGGTCACCACATGTACTATAAATGTATATGATTTGTTAATAAAAATTGTATTGCATGTTTTATCTTTCATATTTCTCTTGCTATCCATGTCTGTTTAACACAAACTAATTTCCTTTGTTGATGTGGCAAGTAAATTTAAGGATTTTGAAGGTTGGATGGAAGGGTTAGGATATGGCTGGATGGTGTGGAATACCCTTGGGAGGCTTTTGGCAACTTCCTAGAGGTTTTCCATCAATTCAGCCTAAAAAAAGGTCGTTTCAGGAAAATCTACAAGATGTACTAGAAACATACAGGATGATCCTATAGGAATTACAGGAAACCTATAGGATACATCTAAAAGAAAATTGTGAGGTGTTGTAGGTGATGGAAGGATTAGGGAAGGCACAAGGAAGGTGGTAGATGGGTGGAATGGAGTGAGGAAATGCCTAGGATCACTGAGAAATCAAAACCAAAGTTGGGAGATGGATGGATTTGCTCAAAAAGCATGGAGAAGTTTCGTTGTGAAATGATGAAATTGGTGAGGGTTTAATGACTAATCAAATCAAATCCAAATTGGATGGAACACATTTTATTATTAACTAGGGTGTCTTAGGTCTCTATTCCAATTGGAATTACTGAAAAATACCTATGTTAACCCATGCAAAAAAAAAAAAAAACATTACTAGTTGAAAATATAGAAATTTGATAACTAGTGAGCTAGTGAATCTAAGAAATGCCTAACCAAATCAAGTGCAAATGAAATGGGGTAGTTTTGGTTATGAACTAGAATGTTTTTTTGTTTTTTTTTAATGTAATTCAAGTGTAATCAATTCGATTGAAGCTCATTATCATGCTCTAAAAAATAGAATAAATTTACTATTCTTTGCTAAAAAGGAGGTCCAACAATCTAGATTTGGAAATGAGAAGACTAATCCAAGAAACTCAATGATTATCATGAACTTACAAAGATTTTCCAAGGATGAAATAATTCTTGTGCTCCTACAAAAGAACTTACATTAACCATTTAACTCAGTCCTACAACAAGAAATTATTAATCCTAAATGCAAAAATAGGAATACATAAAAACTAGAGATGCATGTGAATAAGCAATGAGAAGAAGGAAAGAAAATGATACAATAGGGCTCTGAGGCTCTTGGGATGGCCAAGCCCGAGGAAAATTAGACACCTATGGAGGAGAACAAGATTTAGAAGCTGAACATGACACCAGTCTTGATTATTTTCATCAATAGAATTACATCCCTGCAGGAAAATACAATGGAGCTGGAAAAATACAAGCCCTCTCCAAAATAATTCTAATGAAAATCTCCCCCTAGAGGCAAATTCGACTTGGTACTTATAAAAAATGATTAGGAATCATTCCCCATGAATGGAGGAAACTTCCCCACCAAAATCCCTTGATTAGTGGATCTAGTCCCCAATACCAGGAATTTGCATTAAATGGTATGGAACACATTCCTAGATTTTCTCAATCATTCCCTAGAGGCAAATTCGACTTGGTACTTATAAAACGTTATTAAGAATCATTCCCCATGGATGGAGGAAGATTTCCCCGCTGAAATCCCTTGATTAGTGGATTTTTTCCCTTGATTGGTGGATATGTTCCCTTGATTAGTGGAACACATTCCTAGATTTTCTCAATCATTGGAGTTCTAATATTTGTGCCATAATTCCATAATATATTGTTGACTTATTATTTATTATTTATCCTCTAGTAGTAGGGAACAAGTCCCTAAATTATCTCCTCCTCCAACACTTCATAATCTTCCCAATATTCTCATAATATTCCACAAAAAATAAATAATATTAGGCACAAATATTCAATTATTCTTAAACCTTCCAATGATTATATTAAAGTTAAAAATAAATTGTCAAATGCAAAAAGAGAGTTTTAATGCGTTGAAGGATGGTCATAGGCCTTAATTTATGTTTTAAATTAGAGGCATGGGCCTTAATTTATGTCTAATTTAGAGGCCCATTAGAAACCAGGAAGAAGTGGGAGCAAGCCATGAAAGAAGAGATGGATTCCTCAGCACATAACCAAACTTGGGACTTAGACATGCTGCTTGCAGGTAAAACAACATTATAGAATAAATGGGTTAGAAAAACGTATAAAGCTAGACTTGTGGTGAAGGGGTTTGCACAGAAAAAGGGTGTAGAGTTTGATGACATATTTTCTCCTGTTGTTAAAATGAATTCAATCAGAACTATCTTAAGTCTAGTAGTAGCTGAATATTTGCATCTTGAGTAGTTAGATGTAAAGACAACCTTTCTCCATGGGGATTTGGATGAAGAGATATATATGCAACAACCACAAGGATATGAGGTAAAAGGGAAAGAGAAACTAGTGTGCAGGTTGAAGAAGAGCTTGTATGGCTTAAAATAGGCTCCAAGGCAGTGGTATCTAAAATTTGAGATGTTTATGTATGAACAAGGTTATCCTAGATGTCACTCTGATCATTGTGTTTATCTCAAAAGGAAAAATGATGGCAGCTATATTATATTGTTATTGTATGTAGATGACATGCTTTTTGCAGGTTCTAACATGAAGGAAATAAATGTGCTCAAAATAAAATTGCCAAACTCATTTGTAGTGAAGGATTTGGGTGCTGCAAAACAAATTCTTGGTATGAGAATAACTAGAGACAGGAAAAATTGAAAATTAACATTGTCTTAGAGTGAGTACATAGAAAAGGTGTTGAAAAGATTTAATATGAAAAATTCAAAACCAGTTAGTATACCTTTGGCTAGCCATTTCAAACTAAGGAGGTGTGTCCCAAGACTCGGGAATAAATGGCTTATATGTCTAAAGGTCCACATGCATCAATGATTAGAAGAATAATGTATTCAATGGTCTGCACAAGGCCTAATATTGCACATGCAGTGGGAGTTGTAAGTAGGTACATGAACAATCCAGGAAAAGAACATTGGATGGCAGTGAAGTGGATTCTCGGGTATTGGAGAGGTACCAAAAATCAAGCACTATGCTTTGGTGTTTCAAACATTGCTCTACAGGGATAGACATAACATGAGGGGCACCACAAGGTATGTGTTTACTATAGGTGGAACAATTTTCAATTGGGTTACAAAAATATAAAGTCTTGTTGCACTCTCAACAACGGAAACAGAGTATGTTGCTGCTACAGAGGCTAGTCAAGAAATGATTTGGTTACAAAGGTTTATGGATGAATTGGGTAAGAAGCAGGAGTTGGGCAGGTTATACAGTGACAGCTAGCGTGCCATACATCTTGCAAAGAACTCTACATTTCATTCCAAGATTAAACATACGTTGGCTGCGATATCCCCCCAAGGCAAGTTTTGGGGCTTAAAGCCCAAGTTTTGACTAAGTCCGATGTAAAGACTCTGCGAGTTGTGGGCGCAAAGCACGAAGTTGTAATTAATTCACAGGGTTGACTACCCTTACATTTGTAATGTAGTGTCAGCTTGAGAGTTCTACCCGTGGTCCATGGACCATGGGATTGTATAAATAGAGTAAGGCTCTAAGTGTAAAGAGACAATCTAAGAAGAAAAAAGTTTTAATGATGAAGAATTGAGTGTAAGTGTAAAGTTGAGTCTTTGAGTAGTAGAGTAGGAGAAGGCTCTGCAGTTGAGTGTGCAGAGGCCTAGTAGTCCCTAACTGAGTGCACGGACCCCTGCAGCTTAGTGCATAGGGCAGGTTGAGTCTGTAACTGATTGAAGCATTCATAAAGAGAAGTTTTACATTATTTATGTGTATATTTTTCTGTTTTATGCATTAAAGTATATTGGGTTTGAATTGAAATTTAATGTTCATTTGCTGCGTGAACTCATATGAATGTGTTGAATAAGTGAATATAAGATAAAGTATATGTTTACGCTACGATAACTAACTGTTATAAGAAGTTAAGTAAGATCTGCAGTGTAACTTGGGGAAATAGTGTAGATCGCTGCTTTAGCAGTGTGAAAGCTCCTCAACCCTTATTTAGGGCTACACAAAGTCTAGTATAACAAGGTGAGACGACCTCGTAGGTCAGGAAAGTGTGTGAAGTGGCCTGCGCGAAGATATTCATAGTTGGACTAAATCGACCCCTCAGACATCTAAAGGGTGCGGGAAATTGGTTCCAGCATCCCCCCATGCTACTTTGGGTGAGACTTCAATCCATGCTCCATGGACTATTTCCAAAAGGGCTAGTAGTACAGGGATTTGTTTTGCTAAGTAACTATGAACCTGGGTTAGGCCCCCATCAAGCCAACAAATGGGTTTGTTGTCAGGACTGGAATTTGCATAGAGATGTCTGATGTCATATCATTTGAATCCAACTAAGAAGGAAATTGAAGGTTGGTTGGACAAGAGAATTCACAAGTTTGTGGTGCAAGAGAACATGAATTTGTGATTGACAAAAGGAGAGTGGTTAGACTATTACCTGTACACAGAGATCCATGAAAGTTTCTTCACATATTTCCCTACTGAGTTGTACGAATGGATCGCGAAGTTAGCATATAGCCAAGGAAGGTGGAAGCTTGACAATCCTATTGTGTGGACCCCAGAGTTGGTGCACAGATTGGAAGCATCGAAGGATAAGATTGCACGTTTTGTTGATCACTAGCTCGATTAGATTATAGGAGGGTTCATTACTGAGTTCACGGTAGATACATCAGTTAGCTATAGCGAGATAGAGTGACGATTTCTCAAAGGGCCGCGAGGTAAGTATGTAAAGTCTTTGAATACTTGGATTAAAATGTTATTGTGTGAAAAGAGAGTTATGTGATTATCTTGATTTGTAGTGCCACGCAAAGTGGAAAAACCTACAGAAACGAACGAAGTAAGGGACCAGAGAATAGCCCTTTGATTTCACCTCCACGAGGGGATGAGGAAGAGCTCACGAAGGTCTCGCCATGAAGTGTGATCAATTTGATACGATAGAGGATTCCGTGCATACCACCCCCACCCACACCACCATCAGCTTCACTGCCTTCACCCCCATCTTCGCCCGTACCACCTCTGCTACCATTGCGAGTCAATATTGAAAGCACAATAATGTTTCTTATGTTCAAGGGAGTAGGAAATGAAGATTCAGACCAGTTTTTGTTCGTGATAAGAGCCGTATGGGAAGCATAGGGAGTGATAGATGATAATATAAATAAAGTAACACTGGTCAGCGCTCTGTAGGATCACGTGCCGACCTAGTATATTAAGCATTCTAATGACAACCGAATGTGGGGATTGCGGATATCCAAATTGCGCTGAAAAGAGAATTTAGCAAGCTGAATTCAGAGGTGCAGTCAATAATTGGATTCAAAGAGATTACAATGCTAATAGGCAAGACTCCTTGGGAGTTGGATCAGAGGTTGAAGTGCACAATTTTTGAAGCTAATATGACTTTGATGGATGGACAATGTCACGAATCGTTTGTAGCATCGCTAACACCGCATTCGAGGAAGGCGTTGTCACAACAAAGGTTAACGACTCAGGCAAAGGCCTTGGAGATCACGATGAGCCTGCATGAGACCTCAATACAAGATCCTAACTTGGGAGTTCAGCAGATCAACACGCAGTTGGAAAACTTATGCCTTGAGATGCAGAGTTTGAAACAGGATAGGATAGCCCAACCAGAAGTGTGCAAATAAGTATTGTGTGTTAAATGTAAGGGTCAAGGTCATGACAAGGATCACTACCTAGTGTTAGCAAATTACCTCGCGGGAGGAGGACTGATTCTGTTAAGACCAGAGGCACAAGAAGGACCTAACACGACACCTCCTTTGTGGTGTGTGATTTGTCAAATAGGAGGAAAGCATGCTACAGACAACTGCCATTTGTTACAGAAGTACACAAAAAATTTGCAACAATTGTTTTGTAATTTTTGTAGATTGGTTGGACACGATGAGTGCACTTGTAGAATCTATGAGCTGATGATGGATAGAACTCCCACCCATAGGGTTCACACTGAAATGCAGCCCCTTGACCACAAAGCAATAGTAGCGTGAACCAGATTTCAGGGGTGTGACGAGGTTGAGGTGGAGGACCTGGAAGAGGGCAAGGATAGCAGATATGCTACAATTGTAGAGGGCCAGGACATTATGCCTGTGATTGAACGAATCCAATGTGTCCAGAATGTTTGTATTGTACATTGTTTGATCATGAGATGCAGGATTGTCCTACACTGATAGCTAGGCTATGTGACAAGGGAGCGCTACAACCTCCCCCGACTCATAACCTGTAGATGATGAGGTCTGAGCCTCGCGAGGAAGATCCAAATGTGAACATTGTGCTCTAAAGTGGAATTACGATGGGAGATGACAACCCGAAGATAGTAATTGGGTTCACAAGGCTCTGACAAAAGAACCAGAGTTTGAATTGGAGCGCGCTAAGGAAACCTTCATGGAAGCTAAGAAGAGCTTTGCTGATGCCTCCACTTCAGGAAGAAAAGATAGATCAGAGCCAAAAATTGACCTATCTATGCTAATGACATTCCTAGAGACATGCATGAAGCTACTGCATGACAGTAAGGGTGTAAAGGGATTGCAAGAACTCATTAACATATGCGCTGGGACCGCGCCAGGAGAGTCGCACGTAGTCTGTAAGATTGGAAAGCATGCAACGAGGATGGGAAGAGAAATGACGTTGACCACACAGATTGGAGAATATTAGATGGACCAAGTAATTCTATTATTAGGATTGGATGGGAACGTTCTACCGAAGCAGACATGGGAGTGCATGGGAAGGCCTACACTGCAATGGTCTCCTATCCAACTACGAATGGTGAATCAACAAAAGATAACACCTATGGGGAGATTGCAAGGAATCACTATGGATATTGAAGGATCGAGCATGCTAGTAGACTTTGAAGTGATAGAGATTGTTGATGATAGCAATACCTACCCCGCGCTCTTAGGAATTGATTGGGTGACTGATATGAATGGGGTGATTAATCCGAAGAAGAGTAAGATGATTTTTGAGAAAAAGTCTCTGTGCGTAGTCGTACATTTGGACCCTGCAGAAGGATCGTGCTACACAAAATCGGTGTGTGACTATGAAAGCGATGATGATCTAGACTACATCTACAAATAACCACGCAAGAGTAAGATTGGGTAAATCCCATTGCAGGTGGAAGAATTTCATGGGAGAGAAAAATCTCCTGTACGTAGGATTCAGATGAAGAGATAAAGTGATGGCATAATTGGTTACACGAGGTAACCATGCGGAACTGTAACATGATGACAAGATCACTGTGGTGCATATCGACAAAAGTTTGAGATTTTCCTACTTATGATGGATTAGGTGAGGTAGATGCTTTCTTGCACAGATTTGAAAGGAGGTGTCGGAAAAACGATAGTTCGAAGCTTTGAAGTGGGTACTACGCACTACGCCCGCTAGGTGGTGGGGTAAGCATGAAGGAAGCTTTGAGGATTGGTGTGAATGCAGGAGAATGATGTGCATGCATTTTCAGAAGCCCAAGATGCGACTAACAGATAGATACAATGTACGAGATGGTAAACAACCTGTGCGGATGCACATGGACTTCGTGTTGGGGAACACAGTTAATAAGCATGTGTTGGGGAGGAAATTGCGTGAACGGTCCCTCAAGTTGGAACGACAGAGTGTGGAACTGATGAGTGCGCAGAAGGTTACCCACACAGAAGCATTTAACAAAGTATGCGAAGCACTCAATAGGGTATATAATGTACAACGAAGTGATTAGGACCTGTGTGTACCGACACTTTTGTGGGCTTATAGGAAAATATGCAAGAAATTGACGAGCCAGACACCTTCTAATTTGGCCTATGGAGAAAACACCGTAATCCCAAGGGAGTATATTATGCCTTCGTGCATAACAACGCTTGTGGATATGACAGTTCGCGGAGTTTTGGAAGAAGGGATCGTGCAGCTGAATGAGGAGGAATGCTTGGGACATGATGAAGAGATCCAACAGGGTAATCTTAGGCTCCAAGAAGTCATGAATGAAAGAGATAAGTTAAGTGAGAAAAGTGCTCTGATGGAAGCGGAAGTCAAGAAGCTTGAGGAAGGAATAAAGAAGGATTTTCTCGATAAGAAAACTGTGGTAATAAAATAAGATGTGCACAATTACACTGACAAATTTGGGGACTACTGTCGAGAGTTGATTTGCTTGATGCCTTGGCTTGCACCGTATATTACTAGAGGGATCGAAAATGGTGGTGCGATGTAGATGGTGAAGTGCGCGACCTAGACAGAAAAGTTAAAAGGCGGATTTTTTCTAGGGAAAGTGATTGATGATCAGTTGAAGCCGTATATAGGTGGCGCAACCACCTGAATAACAGTGGGAAGCACAATATTAGTGCTCCAATCTGTTGAAAGGAGGCGTGGGACTATAAACTACTCTACCTGAGAATTGCGTAATGTTAAGGTTGTGCGTAAGAGCGAAGTGTCAAAGGGTTTGCGATAATGCAAGGGTGGTTGTGCTGCCACACGGGTTGGCTGGAAAGGGACCATTGTAGTCACCATTCATGATGTGATGCTTGACTTGAGACCAAATGAGGCGGGCGACAAGTACTTAAGGCACACTTTATGGGCAAGATTTGGGGAAATCTGCTGCCAAGGGAGCATTAATGGATCAGATTTGAGGGGAAAGGTCGAATTTGAATTCAAAAGGCGCTATAAATTGCAAAGGGCTTCCCAGCAAATAACACTTTGTCCTTTGAGAATTGAGTTGTCGTGCGCCCAAAGTATTCTGAACCAGGACCTATTTAACCAGTGGAGAATGTTGTTTGAGCACCTGGTTGAGAAGTTGAGAGATTTTTGGACAAACAAAAGGGCATCATCTAAAGAAGATAGGGAAATCATAAAAATGACTGCCGAAGAGGTTGCGTAGGCCATGACAATAGCATATGCTCCTGAGAGCACTGGGATCATTGTGGAAATCCCTAAATCACCACACACGCTGAGGCCCAAGAAGGATAAGTAGCCTATGATTCCATTGCACATGTCCCCTCGAAGCCCACTAAGAACTAAATTGACCATGGAAGAAAAAGGGAAAGCGGTTAATTTGGAAACCAATGAGGAAGAGGAAGACCTTGAGGACATCCTGATAGAAGAGGATGAGGGAAAAGACATGGAGGAAGAAACTGATGCCACTGACCCTCCAACCTAACTGCGGGCATATGTTTCTCCATGGAAGGAGAAGGAAAAGGTGCCCAAGGACCTAGATGAGATCAAGAGCTCTTTGCAGACTTCGCTGCTACCTGACGATATCATTTTTGAAGGAGCGCACCTAGGACAGGTGCCGAGTTTGAAGTTTGAAGATTGGGATCTCGTCGACCACAAGAAATTCCCTCACTTGGCAACTGTGCAACTCATGAAGCCAAAGAAAAACACTACAGTGGGAGTCATAGTGTTGGAGCCACGCAAGTGGTTAAGTGGAGTAAAAAAGGTAGGGTTCTTGAACATGCTCTGGGTGTTGCATTACCATTGTGCCCTAGTGACTATCTTCGTCATCAGGTAGTTGCTCTACCTCATGCATGGTGGGTGTTTGTGGCTGGAGGAGTCCATACCCATCACAAACCACCTAATCCATAGAATTACCTAGTCCCCTATAAAGGGGAAGACCTAGCAGACATTTCAGAGGGTAAAAGCAGTGATTTGGCCATCACAGAGGCCATGAAAAATAAATACAAGATGGAGAAGAAAAAAAGGGGCTATGAGATCTCTAGTATCAACAAAAAGGTAGTTAGATTTGTGACTCAGATACTGGTGGGTAAGGTCATGCAGATGTGTCACGCGGATGAGGTGCCTGCGCCAGTGGTTACACTTGCTGAGCAGTGCACAGAGGGGGTCCAGTTTAACTAGTCTGAAATCTTGTGCCATGAGTTCCTGGAGAATTTCTGTGAGGTACAGGAATAGGGGAAAACCTTTCACTATGCATGGATTCTGTTATCCATAGTGTTGGTGGCTGGGGAATTTCCTGAGGATAGCCTGTTCCCCACAATTGCGAGGGATATCTCGGAGGCTGCGAAGTACGCTTCGTTGTGGGCCACTAAAGATGTGCACCAGATCCAAGACAGTAAAATATTCTGGGTGTTCATGGAGATGAACATCAGAATGGGGATTAACCATAAGCCACGGTTATCACCCACTGTCTATAACACCTTATAAAGCTTGGCGGAGTTCAAGGTGGACTTCCACCACGTCTACATCAGGGCACGCAAGGACCCCGTGAAGAAGTGGAATCAACTCCCATACATGTCCATGGATGATGTTATCTTCGATGTACTTGAGGCATGGTCACTAGAGTAGCGTGCTCCAGCCACCTCCATGATGGAATTGGAAAAGTCTACAACATAACAGAAGAAGGAGCAAACAAAATTGTGGATGGCATAGTTGGCAGAAAAGAGAAGAAAAGAGGCCACAGGAGAAGCATAAAAGGCAACAGAGAAGGAGCGTGAGGGATGGAAGTTTCCTTCGCCTGAACAAGGACAAGAAATGGATACAAAGAGAAAGGAGGGCGGCATAGACATACAAACAATGACAACACAATTAAAGTGTTAGCACCCGAGAGAGCAGGTGGGGCCACGAAAGAAGTTGAAAGAGTCTAAGACTTATTTCGTCTCGATCACCCTCACAGAGGGAAATCTGCATGATATAGGGGAAATGGTGTGTGAAATCACCACGGAGGCCCTCTAGCAGTTGGCGGGGGAGAATTAGATTGTGTTGGGGGCCCTTCGGACATAGGTTTAGGAGTTGTAGGTGTGTAATCCCCAGGTTGGTACTCTCTGGACCAACCTCACAGTAGAAACGACTGTGGCTGAGGAAATGTTGCATGCATGCACGACAAACACAATAGTGCTGCCACAGGGGGCACTGGTTAGAGAAAAAAAGGCCGATAGGCCTACGGTAAGTGCATTAAAAGGGGTAGGAATCAACATGTCTGCGCTCCCTCGGGAGACACTCTATGTTGTGTAGGATCGAGTGATTGCAGAACTTCGGGCTAGGGAGGGCCCCGTGCTACAGGTATTGAGTGAACAAAGAATCAACATGGAGCAACTGAGCCTGCAATGTGATAAGGTAGTGGTGCAAAGCTGACAGATGGTGCAGGTGGTTGAGGAAACCTGCCAGATGGTCCCTCAGTTGGCCATCCCAGGAGAGGCACCAACAGAGGCTTGCATCTAGAGGTTAGCAGTAGGAGTGCATGAGGAGCGAGAAGTGATGGATAAGGTCTAGCTGGAGCTGAACCTCTAGATAGCAGTGTTTCAGTTGAAGGCACAACCTTCAACTCCTATAGAGATAAGGGAACAACGCACCAATGCCATTACATCGGGGATGATGGAGATCAACAGTGCAGTGAAGGACTGCACCAAAATGTTGGAAGAATCACTTGAGGTCCTCACCACTCTAAAGGAGGACCTGAACATACAGTGGTTAGAAACAAAGGTGTGTGAGCTACAAAAACAATGTGACAACATCAAGGGGACTGTGCAGATGGTGGCCCTTACATAGAGGCTTGCGTGGATGCAACAGACCAAAGTGCCTAAAGAGCAAGTAGATGTATCATGAAATAGAGAAATGATTTTGAAGGCGCGTGACTAACCTTGGATCAACGAGGCCTTTCTAATCACAACAACAATTGAAGGCAAGGTTGAACAGATGCAGGGGATGCAGGAGTAGATACAGGGAAGCAATTTAGATATCGTGGTCTCTGAATAACGCATCTAGGAGATACAATAGGCAGCTGCTTAGTGCACTGTTGACCTTGCAGTAGTCCGAGCAGAGTTGGGAGGTCTCCACATGAAGATCTCTGCACCAACAGAGTGACTTGAGGGTGATTCACGATGTTTGTGTTGGGGTCTTGTTGGGAACGAGATCCCCCCAACGCAAGTTTTGGGGCTTAAAGCCCAAGTTTTGACCAAGTCCGATTTAAAGATTCCATTATTTGTGGGCATAGAGCATGACATTGTAATTAAGTCATAGGGTTGTTCACCCTTACTTTTGTAATGCAGTGTCGACTTGAGAGTTCTACCCATGGTCTGTGGACCATGGGATTGTATAAATAGAGTGTGGCTCTAAGAGTAAAGAGACAATCTAAGAAGAAAAAAGATCTAATGATGAAGCATTGAGTCTAAGTTTAAAGTTGAGTCTTTGGGTAGTAGAGTAGGAGAAGGCTCTGCAAATGAGTACGCAGAGGCTTAGTAGTTTGCAGCTGAGTGCGCAGACCCCTGCAGTTGAGTGTGCAGGGCAGGTTGAGTCTGTAACCGATTGAAGCATTAATTAAGAGAAGTTTCAAATTATTTATATGTATCTTTTTCTATTTTATGCATTGAAGTATATTGGGTATGAATTGTGAGTTACTGTTTATTTGCTGCGCAAAATCATATGGATGTGTTGAATAAGTGAATATAAAATCAAGTATTTGTTTACACTAAGATAACTAACTGTTATAAGAAGATAAGCAAGATCCGTAGTGTAACTTCAGGAAATAACGCATATCGCTGCTTTAGCAGCGTGAAAGCTCCTCAACCGCTGGTTAGCATTGCGCGAAGTCGAGTATAACAAGGCATGAAAGCCTCGCAGGTCAAGAAAGTTCCTGAAGTGACCTGCGTGAAGATATTCACAGTCAGACTAAATCGACCTCTCAGACATCTCAAGGGTGCGGAAACTTGGTTCCAGCATCCCCCCATACTACTTTGGGCGAGAGCTCAGTCCACACTCTGTGAACTCTTGTCGAAAGAACCAATAGTACAGTGATTTGTTTAGCTAAATAACTTCAAGCCTGGGTCAGGCCCCCATGAAGCCAACAACTTATATAGCTCAAGTACCATTTCATACGATCAGTGTTGGAAGATGGACAATTGAAGATGGAAAAGATACACACTAGCCAGAATCCTGCAGATATGTTAAACAAAATTTGTAACCAAGGAGAAACTGAGATTCTGGTAAGTTTCAATTGGTCTTCAGGTATGATGAAGAAGATGAGAGACAACTAGGTCCAAAGTGGAGCCATTATCCAACAAATGAAGTAGCGATGGAGTTGCTATAATCAGTCTCCAAGTGGGATATTTTTGGGTGTGGAGCCCGATTATCTCCTTTATTCAGAGGTATCACTACATTATACCCCACTTCATAATGTGGTGGCAACGCTACCCGTATGAAGCTAAAAATAGATGTAAAGTTTCCTTGTAAAATGTTGTAATTCCGTAGTCAATCTGGGCCATTCATTAGGTGGAGATCTGATGGTAGATGTTATGTTTAAATTAGGGTTTTTCCCTATAAGGCACCCCCTCGCTATATATGAGGGAACTATATTGCATTGATGCAGATCTATATTCTGAGTGAGAAAAAGAGAGGATATTGTGTGAGAGTGAAGAGGGAATTACAACAGATCTGTTGTAGGTTGTATCTCTTTAGTTTGTTGGATAATATAAAAGGAAGGACTGGTTGTTTCTTTGTAGATGTAGCCCAAATTGGGTGAACCACGTATATTTGTGTCTCTCTTGTTTTATGTGGTGTATGTGTTTATATTTCTATAATATATTTTATGTGTTCCATTTCTCTGTAATATATAATTTTATAAGAAATACTTGATACCCAACTTCGTACGAAGGGTATGAAAAAGATTGGTAAAATCTGGCACATCTTGGTCCCTTCCCTATCGCATTGTGGTCCACTAGAGTCTTTTACATCACAAACGTTTGGATAGCCCCTTTTCCATGAATAATAGGGGCTGATGGAGCGCCCTCCCGAATTATAGGTGTGAAAACAGGAAGGTCAAATTATGAGTGTCATAACTTTTGTGTACAGACTCCGATTGATGTACTTCTTGCATCTTTGGAAAGATATATGTGTGTAGAATAAAATGAAAAGGTGTGGTTATAAATTGCAAAATGTTTTACCCCTAAAAAACATTGTTTGATGCCTAAAAATGCTCCCAGAAGGTTTTAGATTTGTTTTTAGAAAATTGGGCCCCGCTGGTAGAAATAGTGCCAAATTTGATTTTGTCACTTTTTCCACTCTGAATGCATCGAGATGGATGATAAATAATATAATGATCCAATCTGGATCACACCTCCCCATTTTGGGGGGCTTTTGGTCCCCAAAATATTTTATTGAATGAGGTGAGGTATGTTTTCCTCCACCTTCTCTTTGGTGTACCATTTAGCTTTGCCTATAAATTGTCCCTTCATTCTAATATGGCAAAGGTCATGCTACCCCTACCTTGTAGTTGCGGACCTCTTTTGCAAGACTATATCTTCTGTCATCTCTGGTTGAGCATTTGTTGCTAAATCCTCCATAGAAGGCATGACTTATTCCTCTTCCCAATCCAGCATGGAAGGCTCATAGAGTTTCAAATTCTCTACATTCACAATTGAGTAAATGTGAATATATCGTGGTAAATTGAGTTTATAGGCATTATCACCCACATTTTCCAGTATCTCAAAGGGACCATACCTCACAACCTTGATTTTATTACCAGGCCATTGCAACCTCTCCTTGTTCAACTGTAGCCATACTCTATCTCTTACCTTGGACGATTTCTCTATTTTGTATTGATCAAGCCTGACCTTATACTTCTCCTACGACTTCTGAAGTGTATCTTGTACCTGTAGATGGATTTGTTTGATCTTCTCTATACATTTTTCATCCCTAAAATCATCTCCTAGAAGATCTTTCTTCACACCTATTTACTTCCCATATGAAATATCTAAAGGTGAAGGTGGAAAATATTCAAAACAAGTTGCAAATGGGGGTTTTCTTATAGAAGTGTAGATTTCTCTGTTGTAAGAATGTTGTATATATACCAGATTTTTATCCTAGGTCTTCAGATGGTTCTGGTTGTATCCCCTTAGAAGCTTCACCAAAGTCCTATTGACTACTTTTGTCTGCTCATATGTTTATGGATGGAATGTTTTAGATCTCTTCAACTATGTGTCCATGTTCTACCACAATGTAGTCTAGAATGCACTGAGAGATCTTGTATCCCTTTCTGAAACGATTCTCTTTGGTATCCCATAGTGCACCCAGATGTGTCCAAAGTACAAGTTTGATGCTTCTTGTTCACTGATGGTCTTTTTACAGGGCATCAAACACACATCTTACTGAACCTATCAAATACCACATATAGGTAGTCATGTTCCTTCCTGGTTGTTGGTAAAACCCCCACAAAGTCTATAGAAATGATTTCTTAAGGACAAGTAGGTACTGATAAGGGATGATATAGACCCTATTTCCTGTTGTTAGGATTGCTAGTACAACAAATCATGCATCTTATTATGAACCTAACTACCTGCTCTTACATCTTGGGCCAATACACGTACCTCTAAGTGTTAGCCATAGTCTTCCCTACACCAAAGTGCCCTGTAATCTTGGATATGTAAGCCTCTTTAATCAGCTATAGTCAATCGACTTTAGGAACTCATAGGTTATCCAGCATGTAAAGTAACCCATCCTAGATATGGTAATCAATGATGATGTCGCCATCATGCACATTACTCTAACTCTACAACTATTGATACACCTCCTTGAATTCCTCATCCTCTAAATATGCCTTTCTGTATGAATCATGGGTGAATGGGTCCATGTGCATAAGAGTCCCAAAAGCTATGATCTTTTGTGTGGCTAGCCTTGAACGAACTTGTTTTTTCTTCCATTCTTATATTTGATCACCAAATGAAACTGATGTAAAACCCCATCCACTTGTAATGCTTGGTCTATTGTAGCTTACTATGGGCCTCCAAGTACTGTAATAACTAGTGTGTGGATTACTATCTCCTTTCCCATCAGATAATGCTTCCACTTCTTCACAACTTTCACCATTGCATAAATCTCCTTACTGTAGGTAGGGTAGTGCTGTGGCCAGCAACACCCCCCCCTTGTTCATTTAAGTGTTGTCCAAAATACTAAATGAATGGGGACCCTTAGTTAAATTTTTAAGAAAAAGCAAGTTTTTCCTTTCTTCAAACTAAGATTACTATCGTAAGCTTAAAAAGGTCTTTTGAATATTTTTTAACCTAAGTCTACGATAAGGGAAATATCTTTAAAACTGCGTTGCAAAAAAATATAGGAAATGCCTCCATTTCTCAATAATATCAGTATGCGCAAGACCCTCGTGTTAAGCATAATATCGCATCGCAATGAAGTAATACTCATAAGGAAAAAACTTCAATATTTACCGATCTGCGATAACACCGATCGCAAGATCGCATATCGTAGAAATGAACTGGCAAGATTTGGAAAACATCAAACTTCTGCGACCTGCGATGTTGTGATCGCTGCGATGGTGCAATCTGCGATGGTGCGATTTGTGATGGCGCGATTTGCGATGTTACGTAAGAAAATCATAAATCACTTTATCACGAATCCTTCGGGCACGCCGTTCAAAGAAAAACCACTTACCATAATCTGACTCAAGATCATGCGCTTTTAATGATAGTAAATGAATTAGTTGTCAGTCATTAAATGAAATGAAGACGCGTGCTTTTGTAAATAATTACTTCACGTAAGGTGGCATATTTGATATACCTGTTGCATTTAAAACTCTCCCATCACCTTTCTTAATCAGTCATTTCCATTTCACTCGTAATTTGCAGGAACGAAGAGCTAAGACGATTCAAAGCCAAACGCAGGAGCAAATGGGAAAGAAAAATAAAGCTCAAGGCTCTGAGGCAAAGGAAAAGACGAAGGAGTTGGCGCCTTTTTATACAGACATTGCCTGCAACAGAGACGCAGGGATATTGACATGGGTAAGCATGTACAAGCTGCTGGAAGAAGAAAATCCTAGAGTAATGAAGGTTGATACTGTCGCGGGATCACAACGCTCTTCCGAGGCATCCTTATAGGAGCTAGCATGTTCATTTCTTCACCGGATAGCAGCAAGGCCCAAAATTCTACCATACACGGATATGATCAAGTGGATACTTGACAATACAGAGTTGAACAACAGAAAATTCAAGGTTCAAGGACATGGCCTCATCGGGTCATTCGCCGCGCAAGATTTAAAGCTTATGTATCATCCTCCTGAACCGCAAGTGACTGACAATGCACAATTTGTCAAGAAATTTGCGGCAGAGAACCCAAACCTAGCAGAGACCACCAAAGATTGGTCCAGAAAAGAGGAATTGCTCAAAAAGGACAAAAAAAAGCTCGAGAAGTTGCAGGAAGACTTTCAGCAGATGCAGATAGGCTATCAAAGAAGTCTAGACGAGAAAGGAGAGCAATTGCAAATTTTACAAGAAATGCATAAAGACGAGCCTAAGCTTGCCGAATTTATTTCAGAATCTATTGACTTAAATGAGCAACTTCTGCAACAACAGGGAGAGTTGGGACGTAAGATATCACAGTGGAGTCACTATTGTGAGCTGAGCGATAAAATCACCAATCAAATGGCGGACTTGCGAAGTGACTATGATCAGAGTGACAGACGAGTGACAGAATACTTAGCTTGGCAGGATGAAGAGGAAGGGGAAAGAGCAAGTGCACCCAGAATAAACGAGAGTCATAAAGAATTGCTCTTTAATAAATGGGACGATCAAATCAGGCAGGCGGAACAAGCAGTGGAGACAGCGGCCACGCAAGAAAACATTCTTATCGACTGTGTAAATGAGAATTTACACAGGGCCACCTTAATCGAAGAGACCACCCCGGGGTACCTACCAAATAAACTACGACTGGAAGCAGAAGGCGCAGGTAAAGGGAAAAGCAATCCAGGCATTGAACAGGTTAAATTGGGAGTGTTGCTGGGCATACTTGGTCAATCCACATAGTCAATGGATGACTGTGAAATGCATCATAAACGCAGCTAAAAAATTAGTGCCAGCTCTCATAGATTCTGTTTTCGCAGCCCAGCTCAGCGAAGAAGTCAGCCAGCCGACTCTTCTCAAGCCCATGATGAACACTTGCAGTTTTAAGGACCAAGTTCAGAAGTAGCCTTATTTTAGAAATTTGTTTTTTCTTTTTATTAGATTAGAAAAAAGACGGTCATTTGAAAACTGCATCCTAAATTTTGTAAAGACACTATTATTAGAATTAGGAAGTAGTATTTTAACCCTTCTCATGCATTTAGAGAAGGGTCCAGAAATTTGTCAAAAACTTGTCCTCGGAACATGCACTTCTGCACCCTCAGAGGAGGTTTTAATGAATGGATGGATCGAGATTTATTAATGTTTGCATTTTATGTTTGCTACTGATGTTGCACTTTTGTACTCTTAGTAGATGTTAGAACAAGTAGAGATAAATCATTTTTGCTTGAAGTTTATGAGTAGGATTAGTCATAAATGCTACTTTTATCTTTTGGCCATTTCTGCTTATATTCTGAAAGTGATTTACAGTTTTCAGTTGTTTATATGTTATTGCATGAATGTATGAGTTACCATTTGGCACTTCTGTACGGTGGAGTCATTTATTTATGTCTGATATATGAATAACTTATTATTCGATATGTTGTTCACAACTGTTTTGCCTAACTTCTTATGCAAAGTGGTTTATCTTAATTGATTTCTATTCTTATGATAGCTGAATGATCTTTATTACCAATTATTGTTTGAAATCTCTTCAGATCGCATAATAGAAGATATACATCCCGGGTTAGCGTAGATTAGATGTGTTGTTTCT
>APFE030995341.1:44322-55457 GCA_000404065.3 Pinus taeda | reverse complement strand
AATAACTTATTATGTGATATGTTGTTCACAACTGTTTTGCCTAACTTCTTATGCAAAGTGGTTTATCTTAATTGATTTCTATTCTTATGATAGTTGAATGATCTTTATTACCAGTTATTGTTTGAAATCTCTTCAGATCGCATAATAGAAGATATACACCCCGGGTTAGCGTAGATTAGATGTGTTGTTTCTCATTAGATTACAATAGCATAGAGTTAGTTTAAGAATCTGAATTAAATTAGCTTTAAGTACTCTTAGATCAGCTTCATCCAACTCTACACACACACACACACACCCTTAGATTGGGAAACTAGTCCCATTATCCCCAGTCGGACCCGCTATACCAAACGGATAAGGAGTTTCCAACCAAGGTCTGGACCGGGTGGGTATCCCCCTTGTTGTCGACCTGATTTTCGGGGCTTCAACATATTTGGCGCTAGAAGGAGGGCCTGAACATAGTGTCTATTGGAATGATTTTCAATTGTAACATTTGAATCAGGATGGCTGCTCACAAACTTCCCATTTGGAGTTGCATCGATTTTCCTACCTCTTCCAACACTCCACCTGAAGTGGTAAGACTCTTGTCTCAGGTAAAATTCAATGGTAAGAATAATTCTTCTGCTTTTAATCATGCTCTTCAATTTATTCAAACAGTTTCAAGTTATCATGTTCAAAGAATTGATGAAGGCCTTTTATGCATAATTTTTACTCTTACATTCACGGCGGAAGCTAGAAAATGGTGCAGAACCCTCCCAGTTGCATCAATTCACAACTGGGACCAATTTGTCAAGACTTTCATTTTTGAATTTGATTGTTATGACTATGACCAGGTATATGATGAAATTGATTATCTACAGAAACAAGATGAATCTGTTGGGGATTTTAATATGCGATTTCATCTTAATTGTCTCAAGTACGATCTTGAAAGTGAACTCATAGATGAAGAATATTCAGATTATGCTGAGCATTCCCTGCCTCCTATGTCTGATCAAGCAGAAATTAGTTCGAGTTTTGTCTCATTTTCTTCTAATATGAACGAGAATTCCAATTTGAATATACAAATTGGCCATAATGAAGAAAGTCCCAAAAGCCTAGGAGTCATGCATGCTCTAATGCAAGAAGACAAAAGCGAGAATGCTGGAGGAAAGCCTGCCTTGGAACCAGGAGATGACTTTGATACAAGGTCAGATAATATCGTTGCAAGTCAACAAATGCAGATGCCAAGGTTAGAACAACAAACTATTTCTCTTTCAAAAAGTATCAGTACACAAAGGTATGATCTAAAGCCCAATGTCTATAATGAATTTGATGAACAAATATTTTTCCATGATGATATTCTCAAATGCATTGTTTCAGAATCACATTTTTCTCTTTATCTTGATGTTTTTAGTGATGATAATTTTTCCCCTCTCAATATTAAATATATCTCAAAAAGCATAGAGGATTATTCAAATGAGTCATCATTAGGTTTTCAAGATGAAAAGATAGCTATAAAACATCCTTTAGTCATTTTCAAACAAGAACCACTCGACCTTCCTTGTCTGAAAATATATGACGAAAAAGAGAAATCTAGGGAAACCTGTAAAATCATTTATGATGGTTACTTTGACAACGATGATGTTATTGATTTATCCCAAGTAACTCATCAAAACTCTGATAATAGAGATATTCTAATTCGGAAATCATATCATTCAATCCTCATTTCAAAGCAAAAGATCATTTGCCTGATTTTACTATGCAAGGCAATACCCCGATCTATGATTCATATCATGAAGAAACCCCCATGCCTGTTCACAATCATAACTTGTCTTTTGATTCACAAGACAAAATTAGAAATTGTTCGGATCCCATAATTCTGGCCAGTTCTTGTGAAAAACAAGATATTCCAAGCCAATCCCAGTTGTGCTGTAACATTATTTGTACAGATAATAATTTCTTTCTTTCTCACTTGCACTCATTTTGTACAAAATAGGATTGTATTTTAAATTTTCATACTTTTGATAGATTACTATGGTATGTTGAGCACCTTATCAAAGAACATTCAAAAGATGTGCTACCATTTTGGAAAGCTAAACCGTGTCAAGGAAGTATAGAACTTCCTCTAGTACAAGATCATCAATCCATAACCGAAATTCATCCTGGTTTTTATGATCCAATAGGTATCCAGTTGGAAAGAAGTTTTCATGAGAAAGAGATTTCGGACAGAATTCCAACTGAAGTTACACATTCTTATTCCACATCCAACATTAACAGTCCAGGAAAAGTTTTGTTCTTAACACTGATGTTTGAAAGTTACATACGTGTAGGAATAAAAATGAAAAGATGGCTCCACTGGAAATATCATTTCACCTAGTTAGATTTTTGTATATAGTTAAAATAGGAGTAGGAGTAATTTAGCTAGGTTATTAGGTTTACTTTTAATAATTGGTAGGCAAAATAAGAGAAGAGATTATCCCTATTCTGTACATAACCCTAGGGAATATCTACCTGTCATTTCGTTAAATATTTTTTCTCCATAATAAAATTTGCTTTGGTTAATAGCATTTGACATTTACTAAAGACGCCTTTTCTCTATCAAGATTTTGAACTTCTACTTCTATAAATAGCAAATATTTTGGAAACTTGATCTTTATTATCAATAGAACTTTAACCCAGATATGATACTAGTTTCAACTCCAAGAAATTTGAAGAAAGCAATCTTAGTGAAGGAATTGTTTTACGTCAGTACAATGAAAGGCATCAATAACAAAATAAGAATTCCCTGTAGAAACAACCATTTCCAAAGAAGCTCTATTATTGTCATCCAAAACTTTCTTAAGGAAAAAATTGACTTCCTCCCTGCTAAAGGAAATCACAGCATTCAGAGAAACAATCCGAGAAAACACTATATCTCAAAGAATAAGAGGTCTCATCACGAGCCGGCTTATCATGATCACAGATATTATAACTTGCTGACTTTGCCAATACTGTCCACCAAAACAGGGCAACGACTCAAGATTGTTGCAATCAAAAGACAAGGGGTCTCATCACGAGCCAGCTTGTTCAGCAAAAGTGTAAATCAAGTGAATGACTGTGTCATAATTTGGCCACCAAACCAAGACATTGTTCTTTAGAGAATAAAAAAGGAAAAAGTGTCAAAATGGGTTTTTCTCTGAAAGGTTGTAAATAACCTTAAGCATGATAAAGGATCATTACTGGGTAATAGGTAACCCTATCGAGGCTATGGACGCCTGCTGGCAACAGAGGCTCTATCTACGACAAAAGAGCATATTTAAAAAGGCTGCTACACAGGGAAGACTTTATTTTAATTTTTATTACAATACCAAGTAATGGCTGATGTAAATGCAAAGACAAGCTAAGAATACAAGTAATTAAAATAGAAAGAGGTTGAAACAAAATATCATTGACAGTTTGAAGTATAATATTTTTTATCTTTTTATAATAAAGTTTAAGTTTTCTGAGAAAATTTATTGTTCCGGAAGTTTGAAAAACATCAATAGAAGATCAGAGATAACTGGTTCTCCCAAGTGAATCGCCAATTGTTGTGGCCAGCAACACCCCCCTTTGTTCATTTAAGTGTTGTCCAAAATACTAAATGAATGGGGACCCTTAGTTAGATTTTTAAGAAAAAGAAAGTTTTTCCTTTCTTCAAAATAAGATTACCATCGTAAGCTTAGAAAGGTCTTTTGAATATTTTTTAACCTAAGTCTACGATAAGGGAAATATCTTTAAAACCGCATTGCAAAAAAAGATAGGAAATACCTCCATTTCTCTATAATATCAGTATGCGAAGACCCTCGTGTTAAGCATAACATCGCATCGCAATGAAGTAATACTCATAAGGAAAAAACTTCAAGATTTACCAATCTGCGATAACATCGATCGCAAGATCGCATATCGCGTATCGCAGAAATGAACTGGCAAGATTTGGCAAACATCAAACTTCTGCGACCTGCGATGTTGCGATCGCTGCGATGGTGCAATCTGCGATGGTGCGATTTGTGATGCTGCGATCTGCGATGTTACGTAAGCAAATCATAAATCACTTTATCACGAATCCTTCGGGCACGCCGTTCAAAGAAAAGCCACTTACCATAATCTGACTCATGATCATGCGCTTTTAATGATAGTAAATGAATTAGTTGTTAGTTATTAAATGAAATGAAGGCGCGTGCTTTTGTAAATAATTACTTCATGTAAGGTGGCATATTTGATATACCTCTTGCATTTAAAACTCTCCCATCACCTTTCTTAATCAGTCATTTCCATTTCACTCGTAATCTGCAGGAAAGAAGAGCTAAGACGATTCAAAGCCAAACGCAGGAGCAAATGGGACAGAAAAATAAAGCTCAAGGCTCTGAGGCGAAGGAAAAGACGAAGGAGATGGCGCCTTTTTATACAGACACTGCCTACAACAGAGACACAGGGATATCGACATGGAAAAGCATGTACAGGCTACTAGAAGAAGAAAATCCTAGAGTAATGAAGGTTGATACTGTCGCGGGCTGACAACGCTCTTTCGAGGCATCCTTAGAGGAGCTAGCATGTTCATTTCTTCACCGGATAGCAACAAGGCCCAAAATTCTACCATACACGGATATGATCAAGTGGATACTTGACAATGTAGAGTTGAACAACAGACAATTCAAGGTTCAAGGACATGGGCTCATCGGATCATTCGCCGCGCAAGATTTAAAGCTTATGTATCATCTTCCTGAACCGCAGGCGACTTACAATGCACAATTCGTCAAGAAATTTGCGGCAGAGAACCCAAACCTAGCAGAGACCACCAAAGATTGGTCCAGAAAAGAGGAGCCACTCAAAAAGGACAAAAAACAGCTTGAGAAGTTGCAGGAAGACTTTCAGCAGATGCAGATAGGCTATCAAAGAAGTCTAGACGAGAAAGGAAAGCAATTGCAAATTTTACAAGAAATGCATAAAGACGAGCCTAAGCTTGCCGAATTTATTTCAGAATCTATTGACTTAAATGAGCAACTTCTGCAGCAACAGGGAGAGTTGGGACGTAAGATATCATAGTGGAGTCACTATTGCGAGCTGAGCGATAAAATCACCAATCAAGTGGCGGACTTGCGAAGTGACTATGATCAGAGTGATAGACGAGTGATGGAATACTTAGCTTGGCAGGATGAAGAGGAAGGGAAAGGAGCAAGTGCACCCAGAATAAACGAGAGTCATAAAGAATTGCTCTTTAATAAATGGGACGATCAAATTAGGCAAGCGGAACAAGCAGTGGAGACAGCGGCCACGTAAGCAAACATTCTTATCGACTGTGTAAATGAGAATTTACATAGGGCCAACTTAATCGAAGAGACCACCCCGGGGTACCTACCAAATAAAGTACGACTGAAGCAGAGTGGAAGCAGAAGGCGCAGGAAAAGGGAAAAGCAATCTAGGCATTGAACAGGTTAAATTGGGAGTGTTACTGGGCATACTTGGTCAAGCCACATAGTCAATGGATGACTGTGAAATGCATCATAAACACAGCCGAAAAAGTAGTGCCAGCTCTGATAGATTCTGTTTTCACAACCCAGCTCAGCGCAGAAGTCAGCTAGCCGACTCTTCTCAAGCCCATGATGAACACTTGCAGTTTTAAGGACCAAGTTCAGAAGTAGCCTTATTTTAGAATTTTTTTTTCTTCTTTTTATTAGATTAGAAGAAGGATGGTCATTTGAAAACCGCATCCTAAATTTTGTAAAGACACTATTATTAGAATTAGGAGTAGTATTTTAACCCTTCTCATGGCATTTAGAGAAGGGTCCAGAAATTTTTGTCAAAAACTTGTCCCTCGGAACATGCACTTCTGCACCCTCAGAGGAGGTTTTGATGAATGGATGGATCGAGATTTATTAATGTTTGCATTTGATGTCTGCTACTGATGTTGCCCTTTTGTACTCTTAGTAGATGTTAGAACAAGTAGAAATAAATCGTTTTTGCTTGAAGTTTATGAGTAGGATTAGTCATAAATGGTACTTTTATCTCTTGGCCGTTTCTGCTTATATTTTGAAAGTGATTTACAGTTTTCAGTTGTTTATATGTTATTGCATGAATGTATGAGTTACCATTTGGCACTTCTGCACTGTGGAGTAATTTATTTATGTCTGATATATGAATAACTTATTATGCGATATGTTGTTCATAACTGTTTTGCCTAACTTCTTATGCAAAGTGGTTTATCTTAATTGATTTCTATTCTTATGATAGCTGAATGATCTTGATTACCAGTTATTGTTTGAAATCTCTTTAGATCACATAATAGAAGATATACACCCTGGGTTAGCGTAGATTAGATGTGTTGTTTCTCATTAGATTACAATAGCATAGAGTTAGTTTAAGAATCTGAATTAAATTAGCTTTAAGTACTTTTAGATCAGCTTCATCCAACTCCACACACACACACACACACCCTTAGATTGGGAAATTGGTCCCATTATCCCCAGTTGGACCCGCTATACCAAACGGATAAGGAGCTGCCAACCAAGGTCTGGACCAGGTGGGTATCTCCCTTGTTGTTGACCCGATTTTCGGGGCTTCAATAGGTAGTTAAGAACTACCCCATGAAATACTTCAAAATGGTAGGATAGGGGCCTTCCTCCCTGCATGAAGACAACTCGCATAGCATGCCCACTCGCATCTGTCTCCACTTCAAAGGGTCGCTGCAAGGTTTGTAATGCCAAAACTAGTGCTTGGTTGATATTCTTCTTTAGCTCCTCAAATGCCTTTTGTTAACCTTTTCCCCACTAGAAACTCTCGCCACTTATTGTTATGGCATGGAGCGGTGCTACTACCATTGAAAATGAGGTATGAATTTCCTTAGGTACTATGTTTCCCCATGAGACTCCTGACCTCAGAAACATTAATATGCACCAACCATTTCATGATGGCCTCCATATTGGAAGGATCTATTTTAATCTCTCCCCCATCGATCGCATACCAAAAATACAGTAAAGAATACTGCGCAAACTCACACTTCTTGAGATTTTCCAATAGCTGGTGCTTCTTCAGTATTTCCACCACCTGCGTTAAATGTGAAAAATGCTCCTCCCAGGTAGCATTATATAATGGTATATTGTCCAAATAGGCAATAACAAATGAATCTATATAAGTTCATGGTACATAATTCATTAATCTCATAAATGTAGCTAGTGTATTACATAGGCCAAATGGCATGATTAACCACTCATACAAAATTTTCCTGGTTTTGAAGGTGGTCTTCCAAGTATCTTCTTCTTTGACTCAAACTTGGTGATATCCAAACTTCAAGTCTATCTTGGTGAAGAATTTTTCTTGATGCAACTGATTCAACATATCATCTATCTTGGGTAGGGGGTATTTGTTCTTGAGCATGATTTTATTCCATGCCCTATAATCTATACACATCCACCAAGTCTGGTCCTTCTTTGACACAATGATAATGGTTGACACACAGAGTGATGTACTTGGTCGAATGACACCCTATTGCAATAGTTGCTTCAACTGTTTCTTCAGCTCACTTGCTTGTATAACAGACTAACTATACAACCCAATATTTGAAAATGGGGAGTTTGGCAATAGCTATATCTTGTGCCCCACTTCTCTCTTAGGTGGTATCCCTTTAGGCTCTCAGAACACATCCCTATATGCCTGCTATAGTTCCTCCAATTGTTTCTTATGTTTATTTGTACACACCTCTAAGGATGCCTTGCCTTTGATTAACTCCTCTACATACTGACTTTCTCTTAAGAACAATAAAACATACTTCTTTCTAGAATTGATCAATTTCTTGGCTTGGTTGGAACTTACCAGCGAAATTTTCAACTTGATTTTGTATGCATTGTTGATGAACCAGTTTCCATCCTTAATGAGTCGGTACTAGTTGTCTATCCTCATGAATATTGCATCACACATGTACATGTATGGACTCCCAAACATGACTCTACGTACATCAAGGGGAACCAATCTAAATCTACTTCATCAATAAAGTTAGCACTGATAGCAAATCTAATTCTGCATTGTTTTTTTACCTTCAGCTCTGCATCCTTATTTACCCATCCCAGTGAATATGGTTTAGGGCGATCATAAAATTCTAGCCCCATCTTCTTGACTAGCTTTGTTTCAATGAGATTCGCATGTAATCTTGAGTCAAATAGAGCATCAATCTTTGTCTTCTTGACCTGTATCTTTATATGGAAGAGTTTGGTCATTTCTTTATCTTCCTATTGCTAAAGGCTACTCAAATTCACCTCCTTTATGCACTAACGTACAAATGATCTTCTCATCCATATTCAAGTTTCTTTCAACTTGGTTTCTCAAATAAATGGCCATGAGATTCTTCTTCTTTTTATCTTTCTTCTTGTTCTTCGGGTTTAGCTTTGGATCCAACTTCCAACATTTTTCCTCTATATGGCCATCGATGTGGCAATGGTTGCTAGGATATTTACACTGGTGTCTTGTGGCTATCATCTTCTTATTTTTTCCCCTTTTTTCTTCTTCCTCCCCTCGTTGGAAGAATTATGTTTCTCCTTCTTCTTTGATCCACATGATTGCGCTCTCTTTAGGCATATGTTTTCTAGGTATTGCACCTGTACAAAAGCCTTGTCCACTGATTTGGGCTTGAAAAACATCACTTGCTTGCATACATGGCAGTGAAAACCCCCTAAATACTTGAGGAGTACATCTTAGTTCTTTGGATAGATACCTAATATGATAGCCATCATTTTGAATTATGTGGTGTACTCCTGCATGCTTTGGCCCAACTTTTTCCTGAAGCAATGCCATCAGATCCATTGGTCCTCCATGTATCGAATGGGATAAAAGTGTGACTTAATGAGGCTTTTGAAATACTCGCACTTAGTCACTAGAGGTTCTCCCTCCAACCTCAGGGTTCCCATGTGGCTCTACCACCAAGTCAGTGCATGGCCCTCTAATTTCATCTCTATGAATGATATCTTTTGTCCTCCCTCAATTTGATGGATACTAAAATAAACTTCTAGTTGCTCCAATGAATGGTTCAAGTTAAGAGTGTCTATATCACCTTGATATGGCTTGATATAGAATTTTGTTTCCATTTTAAATAGGGACTGATTCATGACACTCAAATCAGGTTGAAATTTTCTAGATTCTTTCTTTGACTAGTTCTCTGTTTCTCCCCAATCTCATAATCCTCATTTTGATTTGTCCTCTACATTTGAACCTTCATCTTCTCCAAATATCCCCATATTTCTATTACCTTGATGAGGCTTACATTGTGGTTTATATATAATTGTTGTTCCATCCGCGTAAACCTCATCTCTAGAGGATCATGATGTTCATTTATAGATTCGTCGGCCATGATTAAGGTTTTATGGTTTTCATCCCCATTGATCTAGATGCTTGCAATATCCACAAAATACCCAAAGAAACCTGGATATGATACCAAATGACCCGTAAAATTTCATGGGTATTCCACTAGATAGTTCGTCACAACAGATTTGATAATAATATATTCAAATTCTAAATTTCTACACTATTATGTACAGTTTTATTAAAACTTTAGATCTGTAAATTTAACCATAACTAGTGCATGCATGCGAATGGAAATGATGCAGAAAAGTAGAGAATGACAAATTAAGTTCACACATACACATAAGACACAATATATGATGTAGGAAACCCTTTCGAGAGAAACCCAGCTAGAAGGTGAGGTCACTTCACTCTCTTTCTCTGTATGGAAATATGGCTATAGGTACAAAGAAGTAATGTTTGTGGCTCGTGGGCTACTTTAGTGTATATATCCTTTGTGTGTGCTCTAACTCCTATCTTTCCTGGCTATATTTTCTCATCTATGGAATAGAATTCTCTCAAAAGATTGGAGTGCATCTTCCTCCTACTGGCCCAATTATAAGACAACCCGATAGCCTACTAGTGGTTAATTTTGACTACATCAACTCTTAACTAGAGTTACAGTATAGACTCTTCTAGAGTATTTTACATCAAAAACACGTGGCTAGTCCCTTTTCTATGACTAATGGGGGCTGATGTGGAATCCTCCTAAATTATAGGTGTGAAAATAGGAAAGTCAAATTCTGAGTGGCTTAACTTTTGCATACAGACTTTGATTGACACACTTCTTGCATCGTTGGAAATATCTACGTGTGTAAAATAGCCTGAAAGGTTGTGGTGCTAAAGATCCAAAGCTTTACCCTTAAAAAACATCATTTGATGCCTCAAAACGCTCTCGAAATGTTTCAGACCTTGTTTCACCAAATTGGGTCATGCAGGTAAAAATGGTCATGTGAGCTTATTTCTCCACTTTTTTCCACTCTAAATGCATCATATGGATGAAAAAAATATATAATAATCCAATCTGAACCATTTTTCTAATTGTAGTCCGCCCTTATTAGCAGCGCATCCTTTCGCCTAAGGCATAGAGTATGTTTAGGCCATAATTGTCTCTGCACATTCAAAATTTACAAAAGAATTCCTCTTCACTACAATTTAATCTCAAGACTAAAGGAAAAATGCATGTGAAGGTGTAGGCTCACCTCACTTGATTCAAGGTCTCGAAACGAGATCATCATCTCCCCACATCCAGAATAAATGACTTCCTCGAATGCCATGGTTTCAACTTCACACTCCCATATAATCTTCCTCAGTTCCCATGGTTATGGCACACTAGAGGGATTAATTAAAATAGATGCCAAAGGAACAAACTAAAGGGTGGAGAGATGCGGTTTCAATGCCAATAAATGTAGCATGTTTTCATACATTCAAGACTCGAGAGTTGCCACGATCACCTGGTAAGAGACCTTCCTTAACATCATTGCATATGGCACCAAATCACATTTTTTTCCTATTGATTAAATAATGAGGAGAAATGGAGGGACACGAGGAGGAAACATGGGAAAATGAATGACAATAAATTATCTTATATTCATGAGACAAGGAGGGGCACATGTTGTGGGAGGTGAGATAAAGATATTCCATGAACATCATTTAGGGTATGATAGTTTGACCAACCACACTGGTGAGCCCCAGTATTGTAGCAATAATGCTACAACTCCTAGGGCTTCCTGTCTCTTAATTTTATCAACCCGATAGTTCGTACAAACTTGGAAGCGACGGTGCTATATGCACAAGTACTAGCTCTTGTCGCAGCT
>APFE030995341.1:0-36362 GCA_000404065.3 Pinus taeda | reverse complement strand
CCAAACTGATATCAAGTTCTGCAAATGAGATTCAAACACTAATGATTGCATGGTGAAGCAAAGAAAGTGTTTTTGTTCGCAGCAAGGTTATATTGGTCCCAACTCATGATTCCACTGAAGGGGAGGTGAGATCCAAAGTACTTGGTAGCCTTTTTTCTGAATATATTCCCTGTGATTAACCTATCAAGAAAATCTAAACATTAAAAACCTTTTCTAATCATCAAAAGCAACCTAAACAACAACGCATCATTTAAATCCAAATAGCAGATTTTATTATGAGAATGTAGCAAAGACACATAAATATAAACAAGGGAGGTACTGGGCGCTTGAGATGGGCCCAACCCCAAGAACTACAGCCTCCCAAGAGAGATTTAGAGCTGGTGCAAAGCTGGATCCATATTTATTAACCAAGAATGAAAAGTTACATCAAAACTGTCCACAAGGAGAGCTTGAGAAAGAGCTGAAAGCAAAACTAATCCATGGCCTACAAATCGAATTACAAACTAGCTAACTAATGGCTAAAACAAAATGAATAACTACCAGCTATCTACTGACTATCAACTGGCTAACAACTAGCTAACCAAAATGAGGCCATAAGCTCTCTTATTTATACAAATTTGAGGACCCAACAGTCCTCCTAAAAGTTAGGGACTCGGCTGCCCAAGACTTGTAGTTAACAGCAGTCCTCCTAGAATTTAGGGACTTGGCTGCCCAAGACTTGTAGTTAACAACAGTCCAACTTGACTTGCTTGGCTGCCCTTGTGCTCATTGATTTGGCGGCCTTTGAACTCTGAGCTGATGGTGGAGAATTCGAGGTAAGGGCCCATAAATGAGGGGGGCACCTTCCTACAAATCCTCTAGCTTGTTCTCCCACGAATTTGGCTGCCAAGTGCTCATTAAGACCTTCAAATTTGTCTCCAAGTTGACCAACAAGGCTACACAAAGCACCCATTAGACTTGTTGGCATAATGACTAACCAAATTCACTGTATTAACATAAAAATAATCAAAAACATGCAATAAACAAATGAGAATGGTGGATTAAGTCAACTTAGGAGGTTGAATGAGCCCAAATAATTGTCCATTTTTGGGGCTCATCACACACCATTAATTTTTGCTTTCCCTTCTGCCAAGAGGCAGACCTTATTAGCCATAAGATCAACATCACTATTGAGACTACGAAGAATATGAAAACATTGATAGTTAGAGAAAGAGAAAAAAAATACGTTTTATGCAATGGAATATAATACTTAATATATTATCTTTAGGGGGAGTATTAGATATTACGTGCTAAATAATTAGGAAAGAGTCTGTTAGGATGGTTAATTATTTTATGCCCCAAAGTTTGAGCTATTGTTAGCCCCAAAAAATACCATACATCTTGTCCTGGTTATTGGATTTCTTGCCAAGACCCCACGAGAATTTATCCACTATTAGTTCTTCAGGATTAAGAAGAATCATTTCCGCTTCTGCCACCCCTAGGAAAATAAGTACTTTTATTATCTAATAGAATAACAATTTCCACCATTTAAATTTTGGGAAACTAATCTTGTTAATATTTAATGGAATAGAAATATGCACCATTAGATTTCTCTAAATGTTTATGTATTTATAATTAAAATCTTTGAAATTATTCCAATAAAGTATCTAAGGAAGAAGAATTCAAAGCCAACCAAAAAAAAATGAATTGAAGAATGGCTAAACTTAATTTACTTTTTCATATAAGAAATGGATCTCTCCATGAAACATATGGAAACATTAAGATCATAAATTTTGAGAGAGTAAAGGAATCCATAAGGATTTTGTGGGAAGGAAAATATTACCTATTCCTCATAGCCAAATATTTTAAAAATAAAATGGTTTATTCAAGGTAGACCTGACTTATATCACTGATTTTAAAATGTGTTGATTCTACATCAGAGCCTTTTTTATAAGACCTATTTGTTTTACTTCAAATTTTTAATGTATTAAATATGAATAATTATTTTTAAAAATTTAACAATTTTTGAAGTGGTCTTCTTCTTCATATTTTCTTGTTTTTATTTTTATTTCTTTTATTTTTTTTGTAGTAAGGTTTTTTTTTTTTTTTTTGGATAGTTAAAGAAGAAGGTCGATATTTTAAAGTTACGATATTCTACATATTTATATGTCGTTAATTAATTTTTCAATGCAGATCAAATATTTGTTTCTAAAAAAATATTTTTTAACAATTGACATAAAAATAAGCATTTTTAACATAAACATAACTAAAAAAGTACACATTTTGATAATTTTTTGCTAGAAATGACATGTGAAAATTAGATTTTTTATAGAAAAATTTAACAAAAAATAGTAAAATAATAGTTTTTATTTATTTATTTTATGAATTTCATGTCAAATAATAATAATAATAATCAATGTTTTTTTCAATAAATAATGATTCACATAAAAATTAAAGGTAAAATCACATAATAAAATACTGAACATGTTATCACTCAAATTTTCCTTGAAGTTGTCAGAAGAAGGAAAGGGGTCTGAGCTAACCACAAACCAACTTTTAAGTACATAATCTAGCCAATCTGTATTCATAGAGGGCTCTCTCTTTATGATTTATCCTTGTTTATGGGATATTAGGCTAGTTATGAAAGCTTGGGGGGTTTTGACTTTGTTTGGTGGTAGAATTTAAGAGCAGATGGGTAGAACAAGGTATTTCAGGCCATTGGGCTATGGAGTCAACTGAAGATGGCTTAACTGGATCAGGTTGATTCAACAAAGGAGGGCTTCACAGGGCAAGATAGATAAACAAGAGACAAATGATAACTTGAAAGGGTGAAATGGTCTTGAAAGGGAGGAAGGGAAATTAAAAATCCTTCAACAAAGTTCAACATGAGGGAAAGTGGGTGATCATAAACAAAAAGTAATTAAGAATTCTTTGTTAAATGGTTGTAATGATAAACTAAAAAGTAGGGAGCAATTAAGAATTCCCTACCTATGATACCTTGGAAGAAAACATTAAGAATATAAATGATTTTAAAGACAGAATGCAGTAAAGTTCTTTCTGAAATATACTTTTTTGTTTATCATTCAGATATGAAACACATATGGGTATTTAAACAAGAAAACTATGAAAACATAATATATAAAATACTTATTTGTTTCTCATTTGACACAAGTATCCTGTAAAAGTCCTTTGCTTTATTACTTTGTCTAGCCAACCATACAATAGTTGTTTAACAGCACTTCTATTCCAAAATAAAGAGTCTACATAAATGTCTAAGAATTCACAAATCAGTACCTCGAATGAGGAAGTACTTATAAAAATTTATATTAAAATATCTCCTAACTAAGAGAGATATATTCTAGGAAAACTAAATATCTTTTACATGAATGTAGAGACAGTTAGTCTCGAAAGTAGAAACTGAATATGAACTGCTTGTTTGTTGTCCCTGTTTTTGTTGAAGGAGCTGGAGGCAAGTCCTATGAGCATGCATCTTGTTGGCTTGCTCGTAATTCTGTGCTGGCTGATTGAATTTAGCTTCTCACTAATACTCTTTTACCTGTGACTGATACTCTTTACCTGTTTTACCATCATTCATCCTTTTTTACCAAAATTGACTATGGTAAACACTTCAATTTACTTTACTTTTTACCATGGTAAATCATAAAATATCCGTCATGTTAGTCCAACAATCATCTCTTGGTATTATGGTCTTTGTCAGTTTTCTGAAGATTTCATCTACTTCTCTGTATCTTACAAAATTTTTTTGTACTGGAAACAAGTGCCTCACTTCATGCTCAATATAAAACAGGTTCTCCAAACTATCATAGAGAACTCTCCCTGTGGGTAATGCCTTAGGTGTAGATGAACTGGCAAAGGAACTGGCTTGACTATTAGCATATTGATATAATTTGTTGACATAATCATCCTGCCTCATTAGCTTGTCATTGATGACTAAAGGACTTGGAAGTCCTTTACTTTGTAAGATGCCAAATTTCCCCATAAATTCATTTATGTCTTCTTGCATATTCTGGCATTTGTGTTCCAGGTTTTGCATTAGAGTCCTTTTGGTCAATACTTTCTTTATTTCGAGGATGGTTCTAGTCCTATCCTCAATGTTTAGCTGTTCCAGCTGATACCTGCTTTTTCTATTTAGAAAGTTTATTAATCTGATGGCTTCTTCAGGCTTCCCTCATGGCTCTTCCTTGGTTTTTTCAATCTCTTGAATAACAACTTTCACTAAGTCAATTTGGTCAAAAATGATTCGAATTGATGATCAAAAATCATTGATTGATTCAATGATGTTGGTCCATAATATCTTTCTGATATCAGGCAAAGGCTTTTCAAATGTAAGATATTTTTCTAGTGTTTTAACCTGTTGAGTCAAGCCTTTGTTTTTCCTCACCTCTTTAGCAAAATTGAATTTTGACACATCATACTTTTTCTCTAAAGTAATGAATTTCTCTTTTACCTTTTGCAGTTCAGTGACTTGGAGCTTCATTATCTCCATGGACTTGATCAACTCTTCTAAGCTCTGACTTGAGGTTCCTACATGTGATGTACTTATACCTGTTACTTCTATAGTTTCAGCTATTTCCAAAGGGGCATTTGGTGTTGGAGCAGTTGCCAATGTAGAAGGGACTGATGTAGAAACCACTGGCACTACATTTTGAGGTTGAGAGGTTGACTCACTCTGCTTGCTTTGTAGTGTTTTCTCTAGTTCTTGCTCTGTCTCTTTTAGTTGCTCATTTAGATTAAGGACCAGGTCCATAAACTCTTATTCATTCTTCTTCTCAATCACTTCAGTATTCTGTGGATGCATGAGTGGTGGCAATTTCAACTGCTTTCTCAGTGCAACTATATCTTCATTCATTTTTTTTATTAGGCCCTCTGCAGCTTTGATATCCTTTGGGTTATGGCCCAACTCAATAATCAAATCCTCGAATGATTTGATTATGTTGTCCTTTTCCTATGAGGAGGCCCTTTCTAGTTGCAATTGGGCAGTAGTGTTGGTTAGTGAATTTTCCAACTTATGTGCCATCATTGCCTTGCTTATCAGTGTAGAATAAACCATTTCTCCTGTTTTCTCATGCAATTCTATCTGATCTATGGGGTGGATATCTTTGGCCAACACCTCAAAATCAGTATTGAGGTAGTCTGCAATTGAATTGGGCTACTGTATTCTAGGCTTTAGAAAGCTCATCTGCATTTTCCCTTCTTTGATGTCATAAGTTGACATCAATATGGTTTGATTAGTAGGGGCCATCTTCAAGAATTGAGTGTAGGCTTGGGCCTTCAGCTGTTCATTTTTTGCCTTTATCTCCTTGAGTTTTCCTTTGATGTCTATGGTTTTGTTAGATGAAGGTATGAAAGATGAAACTGCGACACTCTGTTGTCTTTCAAGCTCTTGTATTTGTGAACTGGAAGGTGTCCCACCTATTGGGAATGTATGTAGACTATCTCCACCTTATTTCCTTAAACTCTCTGTTGTTTCCTCAAAAAATTCTTCCTCTGAATATGGATTTAGCCTGTGCCTCTTAGCACCTGGCTGGCCTGAAGGAAAATTGGCAAGGGTAGCTACTTCCCTGTCTCTATTTAAGCTATTTTCCTCATTCAGAGGAGTTTGCAAAACTGGGGGGTCTCACATATTAACTTGGACTGGATGGAGTTGTGGTGAAGCATGTTCTTTAGATATTTCAGGTTCCTTTGACATCTCTAGTTATTTTGATGTTGTAGTACTTGTTCCCTAGTCTTGTTCTTGTGGTGGTTCTGCTGGGGCTACACTAGTTTCCTGTGGGTGCCTTTGAGAAGTCTCTGCTATAGAGGCACTAGGTTTTTGTGTTGGCTTTTGAGAAATTTCAACTGGTACCTGTTGACAAGAGTCTAGCTCAAGTCTATTTTCTAAGTCTTTCATCATATTCTCTACATCAACTTGATTAGTATCCATTTCAACTATAGTTCCTTCCCTCCATTCATCCATATTTGCATATTGCTCTATTTAAGGTATTCTATGATGAAAATATCGTGACAACTTATGTTTCATTCTCCTATCACAAATGAAACCTTGTGGTTCATATCTCCAAGAAAAACTTTTATTTAATCTCATTCTTTCTCGGATTTCTTCTGCTCTATTGCCTGCTTCTATGTTGTTGCAGACAAATGGGCCTAGGTGGTCTTTAATTCTTAATTATGCTTTCTTCTTGGCCTTGGTGAAATGAGTCTAAATAGAGTTTAACATTTTCCTATAATATTCCAAGGAAAACAACCTCATAGAAACATACTTTGGTACTTTTAATGGAGGGAGTTCACAACAATAAATTCTGATTTCTGTGTGATTCTGGTACAAGTACCAGTCACCTATCTTGTACTGCTTAGAAAGCTGAAGGATTCTTTTGATTTCATCATTAATCCTAGGAGGAGGACTTCTTGTCAGCATGGTGGTCATTGGGTGGACAAACTGGTCAATGAATTCATTGTATGAATATGGACCAGGTGAATCATGGAAGATGGAAGTCCAAAAAATAACTGATCTAGGATTTCCCTTTGTATCAAGTTTATTTACAGAGAGTGGGAACTTGTGAGACTAATAGTAAATGAAAAGGTGATATATGAATGTAGAATACTTGAATACCTTTTCATTTTCAAGCCTCATGAACTGGTCATGGATTTTCTCAGCAATGAAAGAAACATAATTATATTTGACAATAGGAGGCTGACCAGGGGTAAAAATGGATATAAAAGCTAGGGTCAATTCATCCACATACTCACAAGTATTGAAACCCATGACTACATCTATCATATCGATTATATTTTTACCTCTCTGTGTGAATAAAGTTGACAAATAGGGAGTAGGATCTTTGGGTTGATGCTGCTTATCCATAAAATTCTGGAAAAGTTAACTGAGTTCAGACTGGGACAATTTAGATGATTTCTCTAGTAATTCTCCAAGGGAAATGGGGGTGAGGTCTTGACTCGGCTGAAACTGAAGAATCTCATTGATTGAATCCACAGTAATTGTGAAGAGAACAGTTTGATTGGGGGACATTATTGCTCTGAGGGTGGGATTGTAATTGGCGTGATATTGATAGATAATGTCAGGGAAAATACTCACAGAGGGGAGCATGTACCTTGGGAGATTTGATTCCCAAAGTCCTATGGGATCGGAACCATTCAGGTAATTCTGCTGGCATTGACAAAATACTTTTAAGGAGCTTCTTCTAGTTACAAGGTCTTTTATTTTAAAATCTTTATCTGATAAGGGTGGATAATCCAAATCATGGTGAGGGGTAGTGATAGGTGCTATACTGAGGGCCACGGGGGTTTCCATTCTGGTTCTTGTGGATTCAGATAGGAAAATGGGGTTTTCAAGTGGAGTTGGTGAAAACAGAGGGTCCTAAGAGTCTTCAATTCTGAGTTCAACAACTGAATTATAATAAATTTTAGGTTTTTCAAAATAATTGCAGAGGAAATCAAGTATGTATAGGGTTTTTGGATGGAAACTGGTAAATGCCTATTTTTCAGTGACGAGCAATGGAATGTAGGTTCATTGGGTGAAAATGGTGGACTGGAGCGAGGTCAAACTACAAATTTCGGGGTGGCTGGCTGTTAATGTATGATCTAGTCGACTTCAATGTTGAGGTTGCATGCATGTGCTTTCAGAATAAGAATGAAAAATTGTTTAACTTTGTTTTTATGGAAAGTCGATGCTTTTGGTGGGTTCAGGATTTGGACAAATGGCGTCAGCAGGGTGGTGATTTTATGTTTTGTCTTTAGCGGGAGGCGGTAAATGGATTTCATCGCACCGCTAGTGGGAGGAAGGTAGTATTTGGGCGAGACTGCGCGATTCCATATGCTGTGTGACATCTAGCACAGGTACTATTCATGAAACCTCTCTCTATTTCACGCTAAAGTTTGACCGCAGAGGCCTGTGCGATATGTGCGATGACTGTTAGATCTGCAGGATCCGATCGGATAGTTGTCGGGGAGGTGAAGTGGCGAAAGGTTAACAGAGGGTGGGCCCAATATAATTAAAGGAGTTAATCATATCAGGGGTGAGTTGATTGGTCCGAAGAGTTATTAATTAAGCGTGGGGATTAATTAATCCTTGTTTTAGCATGGTGGGGGTCGGATACTTAATTAACCATGGATTGGTTAATTATTTTCATTTATTGCTTGATTTATGGTTATATTTAACTAAGGGGCGGGGTATATAAAAATTTGGGGTTTTTTGTATAATATAATAATACGGGAGTGGGTAATGTTGTTATATAGGGGAAATATATAATAAAATTAGTGGTTAATATCACTTTGTGAAATGTGAAATGCACGCTAGGTTTAAAACATTTTCATCATACACATTTTAAACTTAGGCTAAGTGAATATGAGGTTTTATATGGAAAGTGTTTTATTTTCCTTAAGTAAAATAGAATTTTACTTAGGAAAATATTTATTAGTGAAATGAATAACTTTGAAGGGGGGTGAATATTGATGAAGCGGCTTAAGCACTTAGGCACTATAAATTATTGGGCCGAGGGTCCGGTCCCTCCAAAAGTCAGAGAAATGCTCTGAGCCCCTCTATCTTTGGTAATTACCTTTGGTACTTAGGGAATTAGTAAAGATTTAGGGGAGATGATTAGGGAAGTTAATTATTATGAATTTGAATGTTGATGCGCCTTTCCATATGATACATGCCTTTGCTCAGTGATGAAAGTAAAAGATTTAAGCATTTAAGCTTATCATTCACCACACATTTATTTTGCAACCGCCATCTACTTACCCTACCTACTTTAACCTAGCATTTTCACTTCTTTATTAGGGTGCACTTAGACTGGAAAACCCGTTTCAAACTTCCTTTTCTTATATATATATAATATATAATATATATATATATATATATATATATATATATATATACACACTTATTACATCCAAGGGCTCAGATTAAACTGTTGAGCTCCTTTATTCACTCTACCTATCTACTTATCTGCCAATATTAAATTATTTGGTCCAATATTTTTCTCTATTTCTACAACATGAAATTGAAAATATGAACTAGTCAAGCTTAAACTATTTGACTATTCATGAATTTTGGAATAGTTGACAAGCTGCACACAATTTTTTTATTATACAACAAGTAAATAGAAGTGGCATTTAGACTTGCACACTTTCCTGGTCTTTTATTTTTGTTGAGGTTCATTTTCTTTCATTTTTTTGACCTCTTATTTTTATTATTTTCACCCTTTGATTTTTCTTTTAGGGTATACCCTCTTTACATTTTTAAATTTTTAATTTTTTCATTTTTTACAAATATGGAAAACCTTTGCAAAAAGTAAAGGTATGAACGTATTTCAAAGCTTAACCAAGTCAATCATGATATATGACACCTATTTGTATAGGGGCATAACAGTGGCTCCACTTGGGGATGGCTTTCCCTGGTGGAAAGTCAATAACAATATATCAGTGGCCTTTGGATGACTTTGACTGTGCTCTGCAATCTTCTTTTCCTTACTGCTTTATGTATATGTATGGAAGTAATATTTCTGAAGCTTAGGGCCTTCTCTTCAGGCTTCAACTCCAAATTCTTACTGTCTAATCAACACTAAAACATTACAAAAAATATAACATGTACTGTGAAGAACATGGTAACATTAGTAAGTAGGATCAAAGTAATGCTTCAACATCCGACCATTGATTGGTCCTTCTTCTACTTCTGTAGCATCTAACTCTTTAAGAAAATATGCATTGTTTCATTTGAAAGCATAGATGATGTATGGTCCTTTCCATAGGAATTCAAACTTCCCATGTTTCCCCTTGTCCTCTCTTTTTGAATCCCATCTTAACATTTTATCTCCAAGGTAAAAGTCTTCTGCCTTGGTTCTTCTATCAAATATCTTCTTAAGTTTCTCCTGCAATACTTGGGATCTTTGGTACACCTCCTCCCTGGTTTGCTGCAAATTGATAGCCTTGTTTATCCTTGTTTAAATATCATTAGGTTCCACTTGAGCTTCTTGGAGTATTTTCATGACAATAACGCCTAGTGATGAAGGAAAAACAAGCTCCATGCCATATACTAACTCATAGGGACTGGTTCCAATGGATTTTTTGGTTGTAAGCCTGTCTACCCATAAAGCATTGATCAATTTTTTGTTCCAATTTCTTATTTTCTTCCAATATTTTTTTGATGATGTTAATTAGACTCTTTTTGGAAGATTCTGCCAGTCCATTCCCTTGAGGGTAGTAGGCTGTGGAATGGCCCAGAGTAATGTGATACTTGTTACAAAAATTAATCATTTTCTTTGACATGAAGGCTACAACATTATCAGTAATGATTTTAGTGGGACAACCAAACCTGGACAAAATATTGGTCTCTAGGAAACCTATGATCACAGTGTCATTGGCTTATCTGGAAGGAATGGCCTCTATCCATTTAGTAAAATAGTCAGTGGCAGTGAGTTTCCATTTGTGTTGGCCAGAAGAGGGTGGATGGATTTCTCTAATGAACTCAAGACCCCATTGTTGAAAAGGTTTCTCGGTGAAAATGGGTTTTAAGGGTAAAGGTAACAACTTTCTTTTGCCTTCAAAGCTTTGACATTTATGGCAAGAAGTTACAAATCTCTTCACATTTGCATACAAGGTTGTCCAATAGAATCCAGCCCTTAGGATTTTGTTTGCAGTTGAATTCCAATAGAGATGTCCACCACAATCTCCTACATGAAATTCTTGGAGAGCCTTGTCAGCATCATCTTTTAATAAGAAATTCAACAATATTCATTCATGAGTTTTCCAAAAAAGAGTATTATCTAAGATACAAAACTTTGAAGCTTTCATTTTTAAAAACCTATTCTTTATTCTGGATAACCTTGGAGGAGCCTGTAGGTTTTGTAAAACAAAAATTACATCAACATACCAAGGAGAGTCTGAAAAGGCCTGGCTGATTTGTGGAGTCACCATCTCCTGTTCGTCCAGTTCATTTATGTCTAAGGCTTGACAATTAGTTTCTGCCATGAGTTTAGCCAATCTCTGACCTTTTATTAGCTTGGTAGGTTTTATCTCTATATCATACTCTAAGATGGTAGCTATCCATTTACATATTTTTCCATCAATTCCATCCTGTGTTAGGATGTCTTTGACAACTGCATTAGGAACATAAGCTATCACATGAGAGTATAATATGTAGACTCTAAAATCTTTAATAGCTCTTATTTTGTATTTTAATAATGCATCTCTGAGTGCTTTACTAAAAAAGGCTATAGGTTTTTCACATCCTTGATCATCCTTTTGTAATAAAACTGCAGCTATGGTGTGTTCTGATGCAAAAGAAAAATGATGAAGTCTTTATCAAATTGTGGACTTGTGAGGACTAGTGTTCTGTTTAAGGCCATTTTGATTTCTTCAAATGATTGCTTGGCCTCTATTGTCCATTTGATACTTGAATCCTTTTTTAGCATGTTATTTAGTAGTCTAATGAGTTCAGCTAAGTTATAAATAATTCGTCTTAAAAATTTTATTTTCCCTAGGAAAGCCTAAAGTTCTTTAATACTTCTTGGATGAGGTATCTGTAGAATAGCTTCAATCCTGGAAGGATCAATTTGAATGCCATCTTTGGAAATGATGTGACCTAAAAGTTCACCCTCCTCCAAACCAAAAAATGACTTCTTTGGATTGAAAGAAATGCCATATTTTCTGCATTTTAAAAAGACTTGCCTAAGATGGTCCAAGTGTTGTTGATTTGATTTAGAAAAAATAGTTAGATCATCTAGATATATAACAAGAAAATCATGAATTTCTTTGGAAAAGGAAATGTCCATTACTCTTTGGAAGGTTTCTCCAGTGTTTTTTAGTCCAAATGGCATTGGGATGTACATGAAAGTGCCTCATGGTGTTGTAAAAGTAGTTTTCTCTTGGTCATCAGGATGAACCAAGATTTGGTTATATCCTGAAAACCCATATAAAAGTGAAATTCTAGAAGAACCCACTACCCTTTGTAAAATATGATCCATTTTGGGTAAAGGATAGTTATCTTTAAGAGAGACTTTATTTGCATTTCTCAGATCAACACATAACCTTATTTCCTCAGTTTTCTTCCTAGAAGGTACCAAGTTAGACACCCACTCTGAAAATCTAATAGGGGCAATAATACCTGCTTCATACATGCGTTTGATTTCTTTCTCAATTAATGGTAACAACACAGGGTTAATTCTTCTGAGTTTCTGTTTAAATGGCTTTTGATTTTCTTTCATAGGTATAGTGTGCTGAATAATAGAGGTGTCATAGGACTTCAAATCTTCGTAACTTTAGGCAAATACATCCTGGTATTCCCTCATAAGTTCAACATACTTTAGCTTCTTATCAGGAGGTAAAGATTTTGACAATTTTATGATTTTTGGATTGTCCTATGTTCCTAAGTTGTATTCTTCGATATCTGATTTTAATGGCTCCATTTTAGGTTTTTTGGAAATGTCATTGGAGTCAAACAGATCTTCTAGAGGAGCCAATATTTTGGGTAAATGATTGTCCTTTAGGTTGATAACCTCTGTTTCTTCTTCAATTATTTCATCTAGGTCAATTTGTTTCAGGTCTTGAATTTCCTTTTGTGTGAATTTTGTTGGATGAAGCATATTTATTAAAATTTCCTCTAAAATGTTAATTTCTACCTCATTTATTTGATTAGAACTAACAACTGTATCAACATCTATGTTACTGTTAGAAAACATTTCATCTAAAGTTAAAAAATTATTGATCTTCTCATAACTATCAAAAACCCACCAGTTCTTTAGATTATCAGGGATGGCTGGCATGTGCCTAATCTCAGCAGTATATTGATGATTAGGTTGAAAAGGTAATTTGCAGGTGCTGGCAAACATGGCCAAGCTATGGGCTTGCATGTTGTGTTTTCTAGGGATAGTTGCAAGCTCGGTTTCCAAAAAAGTATTGATAATTTCTATGATTGTTCCTCTATAATATCTTAGTCTAGGATCCCTAGTTGAGTACGTTCCTTTAATCTGTTTAATTATTAATTCTGAGTCCCCAATAAAAGACACCTTGATTGCTCCTAATCTTTTAACAAGTTTAAGACCCAACAAGAGAACCTCATGTTCTACCATATTATTGGTGCATCTAAAATTTAATCTGTAGGCATGGCCTTCAGCATGAATATTTTCTTAATTGTACACCCAAACGCCTACTCCAACCCCTAGTTTATTGACTGAGCCATCAAACTCTAAATGCTAAATAATTTCATGCTCATAATTGGTGTCTAGGGTAGTAGGAACTTGTTTAATAGTGGGATCTGGGTTTTCATTATCATCTGATTTTTCTTTATTATCTGATATTTTCTGAATATGAACACTGGATTTTTCCTTTTCAATTTCTTTTGGTTCTGTTGCTACAACATCTAAAGTATCGGAAGGACTATTTTCTACATTGTAAAGAATGAACGAATCCATATCAGAGTGTACTGGTTAGATGGGGAAATTTTGGGGTCTTTCTTGACTACTTACTACGTATTTCATCAATGCTTCTCTGTATAGTTTCTTTGGTTGTCCAAAAATCGATATAGTAGCATATAACATATCCAATTGAAGACATCCCTGAAGCTTAATACCCCAGGATCTGGACAATAACATGCCATATTTGGGTGGTATATCTGCAACCACTATGTCCATTAAAATTGTTTTTGCAGGGTATTGAACCAATGAAACACAAACCTTTTATCAGTCCTAAACATCACACCTGACTAGAATCAAAAGAAAACAAATCTTTGTATGGTCTAGTGATGAATAGGTTTAGCTTTTCCATTACAGACTTGGGCATGAGATTGTGAGATGCCCCAGAGTCAAACATGGCATTGTGAAGAATCTTATCATGTATGTTTAAGCTTACATAGAAGGGAGGAATTCCTCCTTCCAATGGTTTTCCATTCACTTCTGGGCCAAAGATTAATTCGGGTTGGTCATCAAAAAGATTAACTGAGTCTTCAATTCCAGTAATTTTTAGTGATCTATTGATTTGCGTTTGGTAGGCATCATGTTTAACTAATTCAGATAATGGGACAATTTTTTTTAGCTTACTTACTTCTGTTTCTAGATTAAATGGTTTTTCTATTTGGGCCTTTAGATTTCGAACGACAGTATTCTCTCCGTTTTTAGTCTTTTCTATGTTTTTCACCTTCTCAGAGTAGAATCATGATTTTTTTATTCTCCTAGATCAACCTCTGGAGGTTCTTCCAAAGTTCCCTTAGAAGGAAGATGAGTGGAGGGTTGTTTATTGTTTGGTTGATTATCAAAGACATCTTCAGTTATGGGATTAGAAGGATTAGTATTTGATCTAGAAAGAATATGTATAGGTGTGGTTACTGTCTTACCTCTTTTGGGCTGCTTTGGAACCTTTTGCTTGTTTGTTTCAGGGACATCAATTGTCCTACTTCTTAGATTGTATTATTTGTGCACCTCAAATATGGATGTGTCATATCCTTCTCTAAAGTCGAACGATTCCCATGATTGAGTTTGGAACTGTTTAAGTATATGGGCCTCTTGATCCTCTTGAGTCAAGAAAACTTCTCCTTCATTACCAAGCCCTGTCAAATTGATTTGAGTATATTCTTCTGGGCCTTCAGAGTTGGAAGCTTCTGCATAATTCTCTTGGAAAGGGGGTCTAATTTTTTGGTCAGGACCATTCTTTCCAGTGTTTGGGTTTTGATTTTTCTTGAAATTTGGATTTCTCCCTATATTAGTTTGCTAACTATCCCAAGGAGATTTCCTTTCAATTGTTTCCACTCTATCTCCTAGTCTATCCATTCCTTTAATTATGGCATCTAGCTTCTGTTCAAAGGGTGATCTTTCTTCTTTTAATGGTATCCTCCTTTCACTCCTAGCCTTGGCTCTCTTAGATAACAAGTTGGCTTCAACACTAACTGATATGCTTTGCATATCTTCCAAAGTAGGGGGGGATCGTTCTCTTAGCTGGAAAGCCATATCAGAATCAAATCCCTCTGGGAATTTGATTAAGGCTAACCAGGTGAGGGTCTAAGATCTAGAGGGATGGGATTATACACACTGTTGAATCTAGTGGAATAGTCCTACACAGTTTCTTGTGTTCCTCTTCTCAAGTTTTTGTATTCAGATAAAATATGAAGGGGGTCTTTTCTTTTCTCCCACCTGTTCAAGAATTGTTGATAGAGAGTTCTTAGGCTATCTATACTATTTGTTGCTAAACCTTTGAACCAGGTTTTAACTTCCCCAGATAAAATCTGAACAAATATTCTCATTTGCACATCAAAAATATCTATTTCATAAATTTCAAAATAATCAGTCATCTTCTTGGTGTGTTGATGGGATGTATAGGTACCAGTACCATCAAAAATAGTGATCTTACTTTGGTAGTCCTGGGGCATGGAACCTAAGTTTCCTGGTAGTACTAGGGGGGCATATCTGTTGGCCATTATTGTTGGTAATGGTGAAACAAAAGCTGGGGTTGGAATAACAGTGGATGTTTGAGTTGTGGATGGAGAGCTAGAGGTGATGATTAGATGTGGAGTGGTTTGAGGTTGAGAGATATGAGGGAATGATGATGAGCTTGCAGAAATATAAGTGATTACAGAGGGATTAGGGGTTCCTTTAGTGGTAAGATCAGATTATGGCGAGTTCTGCAAATATCTATCAATTGATAGATTAGCTTCTTGGAGCTCTAATTCTTGGATGAACACTAGGTCTTGGATTAGGTCTGCTAATTCAGAATCAGATGAAGTCCTAAACAAAGAAGCTTCAAAGCATTCGTCAAAGGGTTGGTCTTAGAGGTAAATCCACCTAACAGGACAAGATGAGGATCTGAAGGTGGGTCGAGGACTAACAAAACTTTGTTGTCTTCTAAGAATTATGGGGATTAGATTGGCGTTCTCAAACACTTGTGGCGGATTGGGATCAAAATTAGCTCGAGTGTAATGAGTCCTCTCTGAAGCCATATTTTTGGGTTTTTTTTTTGGTCTTCTTAACTGATATCAATACAACTTCTATGATTTCTTTAATATGCTTTTAGATTTAGGGTTTAAATTTTCATAAAGATTTGTTTTAACTAAGGAATTGTCCTTCCCCAGTGGATTCGCCACTATGTTATCACTCAGATTTTCCTTGAAGTTTTCAGAAGAAGGAAAGGGGTCCAAGGTAACCACAAACCAACTTTTAAGTACAGAATCTAGCCAATCTGTATTCAGGGAGGGCTTTCTCTTTATGATTTAGCTTTGTTTATGAGATATTAGGCTAGTTATAAAAGCTTGGGGGTTTTTGATTTTGTTTGGTGGTGGAATTTAGGAGCAGATGGTTAGAACAAGGTATTTCAGGCCATTGGGCTATGGTGTCAACTGAAGATGGCTTAACTAGATCAGGTTGATTCAACAAAGGAGGGCTTCATAGGGCAAGATAGCTAAACAATATGATAACTTGAAAGGGTGAAATGGTCTTGAAAGGGAGGAAGGGCAATTAAGAATCCTTCAACAAAGTTCAAGATGAGGGAAAGTGGGTGACCATTAACAAAAATCAATTAAGAATTCTTTGTTAAATGGCCATAATGATAAACTAAAAAGTAGGGAGCAATTAAGAATTCCCTACCTATGATAGCTTGAAAGAAAACATTAAGAATATAAACGATTTTAAATACAGAATGAAATAAAGCTCTTTTTGAAATATACTTTTATGTTTATCATTAAGATATGAAACACATATGAGTATTTAAACAAGAAAACTGTGAAAACATAAGATATAGAATACTTATTTGTTTCTCGTTTGACATAGGTATCTTGTAAAAATCATTTTCGTTATTACTTTGTCCAACCAGCCATACAATAGTTGTTCAACATCACTTTTATTCCAAAATAAAGAGTCTACAAAAATGTCTAAGAATCCACACATCAGTACTTCGAATGAGGAAGTACTTATACAAAATTTACATTAAAATATCTCCTAACTAAGAGAGATATATTCTAGGAAAACTAAATATCTTTTACATGAGTGTAGAGACAGATAGTCTCGAAAGTAGAAATTGAATATGAATTGCTTGTTTGTTGTCCCTGTTTTTGTTGAAGGAGTTGGAGGTAGGTCCTACGAATATGCATCTTGCTATCTTACTCATATTTCCATGCTGGCTAATCTATTTAGCTTTTCACTAATACTCTTTTACCTGTGACTGATACTCTTTACCTGTTTTATCATCATTCATCTTTTTTTACCAAAATTGACTATGGTAAACACTTCAATTTACTTTACTTTTGACCATGGTAAATCATAAAATAACTGTCATGTTGGTCCACCAATCATCTCTTGGTATATTGGTCCTTCTCAGTTTTCTGAAGATTTCATCTGCTTCTGTGTATCTTTCAAAATTTGGTTGTACTAGAAACAATTGCCTCACTTCATGCTCAATATAAAACAGGTTCTCCAAAATATCATAGAGAACTCTCCCTATGGGTAATGCCTTGGGAGCAGATGAATTGGTAGAGGAGCTGGCTTGACTATTAGCATACTGATATAATTTGTTGACATAATCATCCTACCTCATTAGCCTGTCATTGATGACTAAAGGACTTGGAAGTCCTTTACTTTGTAAGATGACAAATTTCCCCAGAAATTCTTCCATGTCTTCCTGCATATTCTAGCATTTGCATTCCAAATTTTGCATTAGAGTCCTTTTGGTCAATACTTTCTTTGTTTTGAGGATGGTTTTAGTCCTATCCTCAATGTTTAGCTGTTCCAATTGATACCTGTTTTTGTCTTTTAGAAAGTTTACTAATCTGATGGCTTCTTCAAGCTTCCCTCCTAGTTCTTGGTTTTTTCAATCTCTTAAAGAGCAACTTTCACTAAGTCAAAATCTTCAAAAGTGATTTGAATTGATGACAAAACATTATTGATTAATTCAATGATGTTGGTCCATAATATCTTTTTGATATTAGTCAAAGGCTTTTCAAATGTAAGATCTTTTTCCAGTGTTTTAACCTGTTGAGTCAAGCCTTTGTTTTTCTTCACCTCTTCAACAAAATTGAATTTTGACACATCATACTTTTTCTCTAAAGTAATGAATTTATCTTTTACCTTTTGCAGTTCAGTGACCTGGAGCTTCATTTCCTCCATGGAATTGATCAACTCTTCTGTGCTCTAACTTGAGGTTCCTACTTATGATGTACTTGTACCTGTTACTTCTATAGTTTCAGTTGTTGCCAAAGGGACATTTGGTGCTAGAGTAGTTGCCAATGTAGAAGGGACTGTTGTAGAAACCACTGGCACTACATTTTGAGGCTGAGAGGTCGACTCACTCTGCTTGCTTTGTAGTGTTTTATTTAACTCTTGCTTTTTCTCTTTTAGTTTCTTATTTAGCTTAAGGACCAGGTCCATAAGCTCTTCTTCATTCTTCTTTTCAATCACTTCAGTAGTCTGTGGATGCATGAGTGGTGGCAATTTCAACTTCTTTCTCAGTGTAGTTATATCTTCATTATTTTCCTTTATTAGGTCCTCTGCAACTTTGATATCCTTTGGGTTATGGCCCAACTCAATAATCAAATCCTCAAATGATTTGATTATGTTGTCCTTTTCCTATGAGGAGGCCTGTTCTAGTTGTAATTCGGCAGTAGTGCTGGTCAGTGAATTTTCCAACTTGTGTGCCATCATTGCTTTGCTTGTCAGTGTAGAATAAACCATTTCCCCTATTTTCTTATGCAGTTCTATTTGATCTATGGGGTGGATATCTTTGGCCAAGACCTCAAAATAAGTCTTGAGGTAGTCTACAATTGACTTGGGCTACTGTACTATAGGCTTTAGAAAGCTCATCTGCATTTTCCCTTCTTTGATGTCATAAGCTGACATCAATCTGGTTTGATTAGTAGGGGTCATCTTCAGGTACTGAGTGTAGGCTTGGGCCTTCAGCTATTCATTTTTGGCCTTTATCTCCTTGAATTTTCCTTTGATGTATATGGTTTTGTCAGATGAAGATCTGAAAGATGAAACTTTGACACTCTACTATCTTTCAAGTTCTTGTGCATTGGAAGGTGTCCCACCTATTGGGAATGTATGTAGACTGTCTCCAACTTTTTTCCTTAAACTCCATGTCGTTTCTTCAAAACATTCTTCCTCTGAATATGGATTTAGCCTGTGCCTCTCAGCACCTGGTTGGTCTGAAGGACCATGGGCAGGGGTAGCTACTTCCCTATCCCTTTCTAAGCTCTCTTCCTCATTCAGAGGAGTCTTCAAAACTTGGGGGTCTCCCATATTAACTTGGACTAGATGGAGTTGTGGTGGAACCTGTTCTTTAGAGATTTTAGGCTGCTCTGACATCTCTGGTTGTTCTGATGCTGGAGTACTTGTCCCCTGGTCCTGTTCCTCTGGTGGTTCTGCTGGGGGTGTACTCATTTCCTGTGTGTGCCTTTGAGAAGTCTCTGTTGTAGAAGCACTAGGATTTGGTGTTGGCTTTGAGAAATTTCAACTGGTACCTGTTCATAAGAGTCCAGGTAAAGTCTCTTTTCTAAGTCTTTCATCATATTCTCTACATCACCTTGATCACTATCCATTTCAACTAGAGTTCCTTCCCTCCATTCATCCATATTTTCATATTGCTCTATTTCAGGGATTCTGTGATGAAAATATGTTGACAGCTTATGTTTCATTCTCCTATCACAAATGAAACCTTGTGGGTCATATCTCCAAGCAAAACTTTTATTTAATCTCATTTTTTCTAGGATTTCTTCTGGTCTATTGCCTGCTTCTCTGTTGTTGCAGAAAAATAGGCCTAGGTGGTCTTTAATTCTTAATTGCACTTTCTTCTTGGCCTTGGTGAAATGAGTCTGATCAGAGTTTCACATTTTCCTATAATATTCCAAGGCAAACAACCTCATAGGAACATAATTTGGTAGTTTGAATGGAGGGAGTTCACAACCATAAATTCTGATCTCTGTGTGATTCTGGTACAAGTACAAGTCACTTATCTTGTATTGCTCAGGAAACTTAAGGATTCTTTTGATTTCATCCTTAATCCTAGGAGGAGGACTTCCTGTCAACATGGTGGTCACTGAGTGGAAAAATTGGTCAATGATTTCATTGTATGAATATGGACCAGGTGAATCATGGAAGATGGAAGTCTAAAAAATAACTGATCTAGGATTGCCCTTTGTATCAAGTTTATTTAGAGAGAATGGGAACTTGTCAGATTGATAGTAAAGGAAAAGGTGATATATGAATGTAGAATACTTGAATACCTTTTCATTTTCTAGCCTCATGAAATGGTCATGGATTTTCTCAGCAATGAAAGCAGCATAATTATATTTGACAGCAGGAGGATGACCAACGGTAACAATGGACATAAAAACTAGGGTCAATTCATCCACATACTCACTAGTATTGAAACCCATGACTGCAACTATCATATCGGGTATATTTTTACCTATTTGTGTGAAGAAAGTTGACAAATAGGGAGGAGGATTTTTGGGTTGATGTTGCTTATCCATAAAAGTCTGGAAAAGGAAACTAAGTTCAGATTGGGACAATTTAGATGATTTATTTAGTAATTCTCCAAGGGAAATGGAGGTGAGGTCTTGACTGGGCTAAAACTAAAGCATCTCATTGATTAAATCTGCAATAATTGTGAAGAGAACAGTTTGATTGGGGGACATTATTGCTCTGAGGGTGGGATTGTAATTGGTGTGACATTGATGGATAATTTCAAGGAAAATACTCATAGAGGGGAGCATGTACCTTGGGATATTTGATTCCCAAAGTCCTAGAGGATCGGAACCATTCAGGTAATTGTCTCGACATTGAAAGAATACTTTCAAGGAGCTTCTTCCAATTACAAGGTCTTTTATTTGAAAATCTTTATCTGCAAAGGGTAGACAATCCAAATCACAATGAGTGGTAGTGATAGGAGCTATACTGAGGGCCACACGGGTTTCCATTCTAGTTCTTATGGATTTAGATAGGAAAATGGAGTTTTCAGGTGGAGTTGGTGAAAACAGAGGGTCTTAGGAGTCTTCAATTTGGAGTTCAACAACTAAATTATAATGAATTTTAGTTTTTTTGAAATGATTGCAGAGGAAATCAAGCATCTACAGGGTTTATGGATGGAAATTGGTAAATACTTGGTTTTCAGTGATGAGAAATGGAATGCAGGTTAACTGGATGCAAATGGTGGACTAGAGCGGCATCAAACTGCAAATTTTAGTGTGGCTGGTGATTAATGTATGAGCTGGTTGACTTCAACGTTCAGGTTACATGTATGCACTTTCAAAATAAGGATGAAAAACTGTTTAACTTTGTTTTTATGCAAAGTCAAAGCTTTTGGTGGATTCGGGATTTCGACAGATGGCATCAGCGGGGTGGCGATCTGATGTTTTGTCTTTAGCGGGAGGCGGTAAACAGATTTCATCGCATCGCTAGTGGGAGGTAAGTTGTATTTGGGCGAGACCGCGTGATTCCATACATTATGTGACACGTAGCGCAGGTACTATTCATGAAACACTCTCTATCGCATGCTAAAGGTCGACTGTGGAGGCCTATGCGATATGCACGATGACTGTCAGATCTGTAGGATCCGATCGGACGGTTGTCGGGGAGGTGAATTGGCGAAGGGTTAACAGAGGGCGGGCCCAATATAATTAAAGGAGTAAATCATATTTGGGGCACTTTGATTGGTCCGAAATGTTATTAATTAATCATGGGGATTAATTAATCCTTGTTTTAGCATGGCGGGGGTCAGGTTCTTAATTAACCACAGATTGGTTAATTAATTCCATTTATTGCTTGATTTATGGTTATATTTAACCGAGGGGCGGGATATATTAAAATTTGGGGATTTTTGTATAATATAATAATACGGGAGTGGGTAATGTTGTTATATAGGGGAAATATATGATAAAATTAGTGGTTAATATCACTTTGTAAAATGTGAAATGCGCGCTAAGTTTAAAACATTTTCGTCATACACATTTAAAACTTAGGTTAAGTGAATATGAGGTTTTATATGGAAAATATTTTATTTTCCCTAAGTAAAATAGGATTTTACTTAGGAAAATATTTATTAGGGAAATGAATAACTTATGAAAGGGGGTGAATATTGATGAAGGGACTTAAGCACTTAAGTATTATAAATTATTGGGCCGAGGGCCCGGTGCCTCCAAAAGTCAGAGAAATGCTATGAGCCCCTCTAACTTTGGTAATTACCTTTGGTACATAGGGAATTAGTGAAGATTTAGGGGAGATGAGTAGGGAAGTTAATTATTATGACTTTGAATGTTGATGTGCCTTTCCTTATGATACATGCTTTTTCTCAGTGATGAAAGTGAAAGATTTAAGCATTTAAACTTATCATTCACCACACATTTATTCTGCAACCACCATCTACTTACCCTACCTACTTTAACCTAGCATCTTCACTTCTTTATTAGGGTGCACTTAGACTAGAAAACCTTTTTCAAACTTCCTTTTCTTTTACGTATAGATACCTATCTAAATCTACACTTATTACATCCAAGTTCTCAGATTAAACTGTTGAGCTCCTTTATTCACTCTACCTATCTAGTTATCTGCCAAGGTTAAACAGTTTGGTCAGATCTTTTTCTCTATTTCTACAACATGAAATTGAAAATATGAACTAGTCAAGCTTAAACTATTTAACTATTCATGAATTGTGGCATAGGTGACAAACTGCACACAATTTTTTTATTATACAACAAGTAAATAGAAGTGGCATTTAGACTTGCACACTTTCTTGGTCTTTTATTTTTGTTGGGGTTCATTTTCTTTCATTTTTTGACCTCTTATTTTTATTCTTTTCACCCCTTGATTTTTCTTTTAGGGTATACCCTCTTTACATTTTTTTTTTTTAATTTTTTTTTTACAAATATGGAAAACCTTTGCAACAAGTAAATGTATGAACATATTTCAAAGCTTAACCAAGTCAATCATGATATATGACACCTATTGGTATAGGGGCATAACAAAACACATAAAAACATTAATTTAATGCTTATTCTTCTCATAAAATGTCAAAGTCAAAAACATTACAAGTATAACTAATTAATAGTTACAAAAAATGAGATTGGTTTCCAAGCATAACTTAAATTTAATCAACAATATCATGTAATCCAGACTCTTCATCCTCTAGAGTTTCATCATTGTCTTCTCCCACACTATTTTCTACATCATTTTGCTCGTTTTCCTCTTCTAATGGATCTATGATGTCTGCAAATCTCCAAATGTATAACTTTCCAATCATTCCATGTAATGGTGGTAGAGGTTCCTTTGCCTTTTTTGCCACATATGTTTCACTAAAATCCCCTTTCTTCAACCCAATTTCTTGCATTACATCTAGAAGAAATTGAAGAACATTAATTCTTTGTTGAATAAATTTTCACTGCACTAGGTCTTTTTGAATTGCAATGTAATTTCTTCCTTTTTGTATACAACATGCTAGTGTTGTACCTAATTATCAAGCACATAATTAATAATGAAGTAAAATAGTATAATGACATATAGATTAAGAAAGAAGATATTGAAATTCAATTCTATATAATAAAACTTACCTGAACTAGAAAATAAATCCAAAACCCAATCTCCTTCAGTTGAACATATGTATATAAGACATTTAATCAATGACTGTGGTTTTTGATAAATGTTAACTGTCTCTCCTTTTGCTTCTTTGTCTTCATATGTTAGTTTTTTCACAACAACATCATAAAGCAGTTTTTGGCTATGACTCTTTCCATCTACCCAATTAAAAAACATAGACATATAGTTGTCATCTTTTTCCCAACTATCAATATGGATGAACTCACAATCATTTATAAATGGTTGAACTTCATGGTTAAGAATATTTGACTTTTACCTGTAACATGAAATAGTAAAAGTTCAATTAACTTATACATAAATGAATTTTCTAATATTAATCAAACACACATTTTCAACGTCTTACCGTGTAAGTTGCATCCTTGAGTTTGTTTTCCCTTTGAAGCTTGGCAATAACATTGCCAATTGTGTGTCTGAGTGAAATGTCACAAATATCCATAACGGTGATGATTTGACTTCTACAAATCTCGCAAGCACTTTACTAAGTGCTTGATAAGTATAAGGGTCACTATCATAGTCAATGTTTGGGATATTGAAACCATGGGGAATATTTCCAATAACTATGGAATAATCCCTTTTAGGTATGAGTTTAGTAATGTCTTCACAGTCACCTTGTATTACTTGATATTGAATAGTGTCAAGCGCATTCCAACTGAAATGAGTAAGAGTTGGATCAAGTTCAACATTCTTAAGACGCTGCTTCTTCAGTCTTTCTATTTTAATTTTTCAATAAAGGTTCTGAAACTATCTGGTGCTCCATTTGCATCCTTACTCATCTTTAATAAAATAAAAAAATATATGTATAAGTTTTAAAATAAAAATAGTATACATATGAATAAAAATGAATTTATAAATCAACATACCTTTTTAAATGCAAGATAAAAATATTTTAGTGTTGATATAGAACTTGAATCTAGATAGTTGCGTACACATCATCCCAACTATATTCATTAAAAAATTTAACCATTTGTTCTTGTATTTTCATGTAAACTTTGTGACTGAATAGATAAAGTAAAAAAAATCAATATAATGATATGTATAACGAATACTACCAGGAACAATAATTATATTAAAAATAAAATTATAATCTAAAATAAGTGAAAAAAATTCAACAAACATACTTTTGAAATTCTTCAGACATTTCCTCCAATGATAATTCCCCTCACCTCACATGACCTAATATAGATTTGACAAGTTTTTCATCCTTTACTCCTTGCATTGCTCTCCAAGGTGTGATAGTCATATCTTCTAGAAGCTGCTTCATTTTAGGACCCGATTTACTGTTGCTGCATATCAATGGTTTAGACTTTTTGACCTTCTGGTTTTTAATGTCAATGTTCTCCCACATGCTAAAAATCTCATTAATCAATTCCCATACCTCTCCAGTTCTAAATTCCAACTCGAAAATTTTATCAATACCTCTGAATATATGACTATTTACTATGCCACCTTTGGAATTGATTTCTCCTCAATTTCATAGCCTATTTCCATACAACATTCCTTTCGGAAATATACAGTAACGTTTATCTTATCCCCACCACATTTTTCTTAAAATTCATTATGAATAAATCTAACCCTTTTGATGAAAGTCATAGACATCCTATATTCATTATCTAAATTATGATCCCATCCCAATAACTTTGCTTCTGTATCTGATAAACCAACATAAATGATACATTTCATTGTTTCAAAACGTGGGTTATTGGGATATTTCTCCATCAATTGACTTTGAGCTTCTACAGAATGGTTCCCCCAAGCACATAATAATTGTATTCAAAACACTTTGACTTATCAAATGCTTCTTTGTTGGGAACTTGAATTGGATCTACAAGGAGCACATAATTAATGACATGAGCATATGGATTGTACCTCATCAATGTCTTCAAGTCGTGAAAATGCAGGTGGTGCGGCTTTCTGATTTGATATTTAGATTGTCCTTCACTTGCCTTATAGATTTGTCTCACATTAAGCTGAAATATGTGACCACCCTCAATTATGTTTGCCTTTTTCAAACTCTTTAAAATGGATTTTTTTTTTTTTTTTTTTTTTTTTTTAATGCCATCCTCTAAATCAGCTCCTGGTGTAATGATTTCCCTGCTTTCTTTTGAAGTTTCACTAGGATCTTCACTCTTGGTAATGACTACTTGAGAATGTTCAACTTTAAGTTTCTTCCTCCTAACATTCTCATTAGTAAATAGAATAGAGACATTCCTGGGCATTTCTACTTTTTTTCTTTTATGGCTCTTCTCCTTTCTAACATCAGTTCCAATGTCATACTCAGTAATAACAACATATTCTTCAGCGTCAGTTTCAACTTCCTCATCTTCAAAAGTAACATGTCTACCTTTTCTAGATTTATCCACTGGAGGCATTTTTTTCTAATCCCTTGGATGTAGTTTGTAGCATCATGAATTACTACTTTTTGTTTGTTTTCCATATCTTCTTCTAACCCTGAGTAGAACTGCTAACAACATTCATAATATCTTGTTCTATGAAATGGATGCCTCCCAACATAATTGAAATATTTTCAACAAAATTATGTCAAACAAAATATCATATGTCAATAAAAACTAAGTTATAAAAATATAATGAGACAGTTACAACAATGCAAAACAAAAATAAAAATAACAATACTTATGATATCTTGTGTAATCTCATTTACGATTTCTTTAGACAACTTTGTATATACCTCTCTCATGTCATACAATGAATATAATAACTGATCTTTAATCTTGTGATGTGACTTGGGCAGTTTTGTAAGTATATAAACAACTTCAGTTTTCGGTACCAAACATATATCTATGACCTTTCCTAACACCTCATAAATGCCACTATCGTCAGGGATCAAGATATAGATATATCTGGAGACCTTTTCCTTCTCTTTCTTTCACATACTACACAGTTTCTGGAAGTGTTGGGAATGGGATCCACCAAGGATAGTTTTGAGCCTAAAAGCCCATGTTTTGAGTCGAGTTTTGTAATAAAATAGTAAAGTTTCCGCATTTTGTGGTCACGGAGCACAAAGGTTTCATGAGTCATAAAGGGTTGTTCGCCCTTAGTTTTGTAATGTAAAGTTAGTTGTAAAAGGTCTACCCATGGTTCGCAGACCATGGGATTGTATAAAAAGAGTTAAGTAAGCAATCCCTAAGTAGTTCAAATAAGTCTTAGAGAGTAATAGATCTAAAGTAAGAAGTCTAAGTTTGGGTCATAGCGTAGGTAGAGGCTTTGCAACTGAGTGCGCAAAGACCTAGGGTGGAAGTCTGCAACTGAGTGCGTGGACCCCTGCAGCTGTGTGTGCAGGGTGGATAGAGTCTGTAATCACTTGAAGATATCAATAAAGGGAAGTATTCTGCAATTTTTGTGTCTTTGTTTTGGTTAATGCATCTTGTTCTATTATGTATGAATTTCACTTATAATGGTTATATGATGCGTGAATGTATGTAATTACGTTGGAGAAGTGAACATAATTAAGAACATCTATTTACGTCGTACTAACTCTGATTGTTTAATAAGATAAGCAAGACACTTAGACTAGTTCGGGAATCTGCACGGTATGCCACCCCAACAACGTGAAAGTACTTGAGCCACATGTTAGGTCTTCCTGAAGGTCAATCGTACCATTTTGTAGAGGTATTGAAGGGTAGAATATAGAGCATTAGCTTATTGGGGCCTGACCTAGGTTCAAAGTTAGTTAGCCAAACGAATCCCTACACTACTGGCCCTTTCGGCATTAGCTCGCGAAGCGCGGCCTGAAGTCTCACCCAAAGCAGTATGGGGGGATGCTGGAACCAAGTTTCCACACACTTGAGATGGATGTGATGTCAGTTTATTCCAACTAGACCTACCTTCACACACCTTCGCGATCTGTTATAATCGACCTTCATGCAACCCTAATAAGGGGCTGAGATGCTTTCACGCTACTAGGGTAGTGAACTGCGCTATTGATCCAAGTGGATATTGGTGGCCACTTTCCAAGTCCACTTGTACCCCCACCATTGTTTCTATAAGCTTTTCAATTTCCTTAATTATAGCATAGTTTAGTATTTTTAGCAGTTTTTCTGGTCCTGAACTTCCGGAGCCGTTCTGAGGCCCTAAATGACATTTTTTGGGAAAACTAGGAGCAAAATGGGTCCAAGGAATGATGTTTCCCTCCCCAAAGTTGTAGTTATCAGATAGATCTTTCTAACGAGATATTGTGCGTGTCAAATGGAGATCGTATGCCAAAGTTACGACATTGTGAAGTTGATGTACCAATTTACCCAAACAGGGCCCATAGTTTGGTGTTTCATCTTCTAGGGTTAGGTTTTTGGATGTTTAGGGTTTTCCATTGTTTCTAAACAATAAATAGGCCTTCGAGCCTCGTTGTAACATAGTTCAGAGGCATGTAACTGCCACATCTCTTCTCAAAGATAAGCTACCATCGCCCTAGCTAGTTTATTCCCATTTCTGTTTGCAAGTATATTTCAGTATTTTACATTAATGAAATGAAGTATTATTTCCACTGCATCTTTGCGTTTATGGTTCTCTCTGTAATTTGTTTCATTCTTGTTTAAATCCGGATCAGTGGTATTAGAGTGGTCTACTTTTTCTCTATTTTCTTTGCATGTCCCCAATGAGGTCAGGATATAAGGGGTTAGGGCTTGAACTAGTCGAACCTTTGTAAGACCAGCCTCACAAATCCTGACGACCTCCCATGGCAGATGAAAGGAAAGACAAGGGAATAGGAGATCCTATCAAAATCTTGCTCGAAGAAGCCCTCGAGTGAGAAAGTAATGCGATGATGGACAATTTTTCCCAGATGCTTCAACGGCTACCCAGGGGCGATGCATCGACTTCCAACAGGTACTCTGGAAATGCCACACTGTTTAAGGTATAAGTTAATTTTGAAATCCCCATATTCGAGGGTCAGATGGACGCAAATGCCATCAATAAATGGTTAAATCTACTAGAGGGTTATTTTATGTTCATGATTTTTCCAATCTGGAAAATATTATTTTCGCTCTTCTCAAAGCAGCCCCCCACATCAAGGACTAGTGGGAAACCTACTACGAGCAGAAGGATGAAAGCACATGCTCACTATTTTCAGCCGCATCCACTTGGAATTTATTCCAGGATGCCATCAAGGAGTAGTACTACCCTGTCAGAAGCTATGAGGATCAATAATTAAAGTGGACTATGCTGCGGCAAGGGAGGGACCAAGACGTGCCAGAGTTTACCAATATTTTCCATACCCTTCACACAAAGTTGGGTATCAAGGATTCGGAGCAGCATCTGGTACTCAAATACTGTGGCTGTTTGCACAAGTACATCCAGGGAGAGATAGAATTCTTCAACATCTCCTTGCTCGACAGAACATATCGATAGGCCGTCAAGGTCGAGCAAACGTTTAAACAGAAGAAGAGAGACTTTGGATATGTGAATCTGAAGCAAGGGAAAGGTGCCCCCAAACCGTAGAACAAAAGAAAAAGGTGAGGCAGGGTGGCCCAAGACAACCAGCTAAAGCTGGAAGCAAAGAACAATTCCGCGAAGTTGAAAAAGGACACGGGAAAGTGGTGTGAGTTCCATAAGAGTTCCACTCACAACACATGTGAGTGTCGGGCCAAACAGTCACTGGTGGCTGCAATAAAGGTTTCAGAATCAGATGCATGTTCTGAATCTGAGTCAGAACCCGACAAGGGGAATGATAAAGGGAAGTAGATTATCGATGCGGAGCTCAACGCCACCATTACCACTGTTAGCCCTAAGGTGCAGTGCCGCTATTTTGAAGACTAAAGGAGGGAAATAGTCTATTATGCTGTCGTGGAGAGGTTACCATACGGTCCATCACCTCACTTTTCTCACTCATCCACTCACATCCACGTTCACTCATGTCCTAACCCAACCCTCACATCATAACAAAATTCACTTTCACCTTGGCCCTATGTGAATTAATCCATTTTTGACCCCCTATGTATTATTATTTTTTCAAAGCACATGAAAACAGACACTAATGCGCAAAAGCCCCTGAAAACCTTACCTTTCCATCCGTATGCACCCCTTTACACATTTCTCGAGGTTGTCCCATACCTTTGTGTCCCCCGCCATCGATCTTCCCATTGATCTGATGGTCCACACTTCATCTGACCAACATTATATGCTCACCCAATTCGACCAATCACCACCATTAGATCATTTCCGCCAAATCTAATGGCTATTGCACATATCACTCGGTTAACAAGAGAGAGGGATAACCACCTGATAAAGTAGTTTTGCTCTCTCTCCTCCATTACTACGTGGTGCTCGATGAATGGAATCAGGTGGGCTCTGACCTTTACCACTTACCACCTGACATAAACCTTTTCCTATTGCGTAAATCGCTCCCGAGTGTTATCCTTTGAGCACCTCCTCTGCCCGATATCCGTTCAATCTACTCAACTAATATCTGACAGCTCAGACTTATTCTGCTCCTACCATGACTTCAAGCCTCCAACAATTGATCTCCTCTACCCATTCCTCCCGATCCAACAACCCTCGTTCATGATCACCATAGTTAATCCTTCGTCGCCGGAACAACATCTCGACCATCGATCCACACCATCTAATGGCCCACATGCCCCTGTACCCCACTTCCCACCAGTCACCCGAGGAGGAAATTTGTTGGATTTGTCATTTTTTTTTACAGTCATACAGTTGAACTGAAATAACATAATGCATGGACGAAAGGGGAAAAAACAACAGCACAATGCAGCTGAACCAACAGAAATGATGATGGAACATCGCTAGCACTAGCGAACCACCTAACAACGCGACAAAATTACCAGAATTTGATTATCATGTTTGTTAGAAACAGAGCTCTCTGAGCTCATGTTTGTCTAGTTATGACATCAAGTAGTTAGAAGATAGAGGGGATAGATTAAGACATCTCGAGCCTCAAAGAGTTCGAGAGAATTGTAAAAAGCATATAAATGGCTAAAAGTTTGAAGTAATAGGGGTTAAAGTTTTGGAGATTGTCGATATTATGTTCCTCCCATTGTCTCTTCTTGATTCTAGTAATACAAGCTTCTTTTGCTATTACATGTTCAATTTGCATCTTCTCCTCTATTCTAAGCTTTCACTGGAATAGGTTATTCATGTTTCCTTTTGTGTCTAATGCCAGATAACTGTCATCTTATCTCGGCGTTGATAAATTATATTTGCAAGCTTCATTTACTTTCTATAGCTAGCCATTCATATGTGTTTATGTATGTATCTACTGGTACAGTCAAGATTCTCCATCTATTCATTGAATCTATAAACCATTGAGAATTAGTGGTCAAAAGCCTTTTCAAGCTGAGGGTGTTCATGCATGTCTTGAGTGAAAACAGAGTTGAAATAGTCATCTGACTTGATCCAAACCCCAATCCATTCCAATAGTTCAGAGAATGATATTGAGGATTTGTATGTTACCAGGCATCTCTGAGCTACAACCTAGGAGAGTTTCCTAGAGTGATAAAATAATTGGCACCGCTACTGGGAAGAGGAGATTGAATCTTAGCTTCCCTGGGGGATGACACAGATCTAACTTTGATGATAGACAAAGCCTGGACACTATTTAGGTTGTAGTCATCTATCTGGTGACTCTACTAGACGACGAACCTCTTGGCAACTCCACTCCATAGTTTTGGCTCAGTTTGTGAGGCATACTCGGAGAAATCCTCAGAAGCCACAAGTTGACCCAGTACTTGATGCTGAAAAAATCATCAAAGAAAGAAAGGTGTTGTAGAAAGGAGCATGAGCATCAGGTTTAGGTGGCTCTAAACAATATTCTATATCTATTCAAGAAAATCCTGTAATAGAACAAATACATGTTGAGAGTGTAGCATCTAATACTAGCAGTGAAGAAAAAATCTGAGAGATTCATAGAGCTCCTTATTCTTTAGGTTCTTCTTTCTTCATAAGCCCAAAGGAAGCCTATCCTCCTATCCGTCATACCCCTTTAGTCCTATCAGTTACTCCTCAACCCTCTATCATTCAGAATTCTAGTACCCTTATAGCCACCATAGTTATGGCAGCACCACAAGCACCTGCCAAAATGGATAGAATCATAGCTACTAGGTATGGACCTCTAGTACTGCCCATTCCTTTGAATGCCATGTCTACTGGAGAATATCAGAAGTATATGCCTAATTTCACTGGGATTGAAGGTGTTACAGCTGAGGAACATCTTGAATCATTCTATAGCTATGCTGATAAGCTGGACATTAGTGAAGCTGATGTATGGATGAGAGTCTTTGTCCAAAGTCTAGATGGAGAGGCTAGAGAATGGTTCAGAGAACTGACCCCAAGGTCTATAGCAGATATTGAGGCTTTAGATGATGCATTCCTAAAGCATTGGGGGGACAAGAAGGATCTACTCTACTACGACACTGAGTTTGGGAACTTAAAGAGGGAAAATGGTGAGTTGTTGTCTGATTTTAATAAGAGGTTTAACCTCATGTACATCAAGATACCAGCTGAAGTAAAACCCACCACTACCTCTACTAAACTCACCTATGCCAGTGTCTTTGACTATGAATTCTATATACTGTTGAGGGAGAGACGATGTGCTACCTTGGTTGATATGTAGGATGTAGACTTGGAAGTAGAATCAAATATCATGGTTGCAAAGAAGCTCAAGGGGAATGTTGATAGAAGGAGACAGGGGGGAAAATATTCATCATCTTTAGATCCCAAGATATATAAAATGAACAAGATGATAGAGTCATCATCCTCTGAAATCTCCAAATTAAAGGTTGAGCAACACCCTGGGAAAGGAAGAGTTCCTAATACCTTTGCTCCTAGAAATCCAAATCCATATAGAAGAGCTAATGAGCAGTTGCAGATTCTACAAAGAAGTAAAGATGCCAATGAAGATCAAAGGGTGAAGACCCCTTTCCAGAATTTAGTCATGGAAGAAGTGCAGTTCGAAGAAGATGACGAGATCCATTATCAGGAAGACAAAGGCAGTGCCTCCTTTATGATCTTAGCTACCTATGAAAAGTCATTATTCAATGACTAGATCAGCCAAGAGTGGGATGGTGGAGTTGTTATGCAAACTAATGATCAACACAAGTATGATCTAAGGTCGAAGATGAATAATGCCAAGGAAAATCTTGTTCAGAGAGCTATTGTCCCTGCAATACAACAAGCTAATAAGCATAAACGACCGGTAGCTGATCCCATCATCCTCAAAGCTCCAACTCACGAGGTAAGAGGCCTTGACAAGTCTCCTTCTCCTTTTAGTTTTGAATCAGAAATTTAGAAGCTAAGCATACCTATACCTCTGATTGAACTAATGAAGAATGATTCCTTCAAGAGATCTATCCTCGAGGCCCTTGAGCCTAAAGCCATCCAAGCCTCAACTAACTATGTAAATCTGCAAGATGACAAACAAACTATTGTTCTCAGCCCAATGATTGAAAATCTGTGATGACAACTCCCCATCATTCTATGTCTCTTTGACTATTCATGACAAAATCCTTCACAACTGCCTTTTGGACACAGGAGCTAGCCATAATCTAATTCCCAAGGCTATTATGGATGAGTTGGGTCTTGACATTACCAAGTCTTATCATGACCTATTTTCGTTTGACTCTAGAAAAGTGAAATGTTTGGGATTAATTCATCACCTTGTCTCAGTTGCCCATGAAGAGCATGATGATGGATATTTTGGTAGCAGATGTACCCGTCAAGTTTGGCATGTTTCTTTCCAGAGGTTGGATCAAGAGATTAGGTGGAAAATTGCAAATATTTGTCCTATGCTACTATCCCAGTTTTATAGGTGAGAGTAGGAGATTATACAGAGAAGCTTAGTTGGCTTATATCATTAGTGATGAAAGGAATCCCACTAATCATCCCATCTATGATGTTGACACTAATTTTGGAGCTGGTATTCTTCAGATTGAAGAATCCCAGTTGGTCTCCATGTGGCTTAGGAAACCGGTTTGCCTGATCACAGAGGAAGAAGGCCCACAAATTTGGGACATATTTTTTGATGGAGCTTGCTCTAAGGAAGCTGCAGGGGCAGGTGTAGTCCTTGTTTCCCCCACACAAGAATGCATTCATTTATCTTTAAGTTAACTTTTCAGGTTACAAGTCATTGATGAATTTTCTGAAATGCACATTGACCAAGAAAACGAAACCATTGAATAATGCAACCAGTCCAAGCTAAAGGACGAGATTGGTCAGGACAACATTGTTTAGCTGCTTAGTAACCATATACCTAAAGGACGAGATTGGTGCCCCTAGAGAATTTTTTTGATCATAATGATGTACCTTATAAGCGTGCCAAAAAAGAAAATGAGTCTGAAGTTCATAGACATAATGTAGGCTGTCCAGCCCATCCAAAGTACATAAATCTGTCCACTCACTTGTCTTCTGCCCAAAGTTTCAAGTATTTCACCTTGATGAAACAATTTTATGATATTTTTTACTTGGGAGTATAGTGATCTTAGGACCTATGACAACAACATCATTAAGCATAAGATTCCACTGGAGAAGAACACCATCCCTTTTAAGTAGAAATTAAGACCTATCAGCTCTCCTTTATTGCCTTTGATTGAAAAGGAAATCAAGAAGTTGTTGGATGCCAAGATCATAGTTCCCCTAAGGTAGTCAAAGTGGATAGCTAACCTTGTGGTACTAAGAAACAAGAATGGAGAAATTAGGCTTTGTGTTGACTTCAGGAATCTGAACAAATGCTCTAAAAAATACAACTAATCCCTGCCTAAGATGGAACACTTGCTGCAAAAAGTTTCAGTGGCTAGAGTCATGTCTTTCTTAGATGGATTTTTAGGTTACAATCATGTTTCTGTACTTCTAGAAGATTAGGAAAAGACTACCTTCACTACTCCTTGGGGCACTTTCATGTACTTCAAGATGCCTTTTGGATTGATGAATGCCGGGGCTACTTTTTAGAGGGCCATGGACATACCCTTTCTGGGAGACAAGGACAAGTTTGTCCTTATTTACCTTGATGACATAATAGTCTTTTCCAGCAGTCACAAGGACAATTTGTAGCATTTTAAGAAGGTGTTTCTAAAGTGTAGACGGTTTGGAATTTCTGTGAACCCAAAGAAGTCATGGTTTTCTCTAGAAGAAGGCAAAATTCTGGGACATATTATTTCTGTTGAAGGTGTGAAGATCAATCCAACAAGAGTTGAAGAAATTCAGACATTGTCCATCCCAAGGTCAAAAAGGGACATTCAATCTTTCTTCGGTAAGATTAACTTTTTCAGAAGGTTTATTCCAAAATTTGTAGAGCTAGTGAAGCACATCACTTCCATGCTGAAGAAAGGATCATAAATAAAATGGACAAATGGTACAAGAAGCTCTTTTGAAGCCATCAAACAAGCTATCATGGAAGCTCCCACTCTTAACAGTCCAAATTATACCAGGAAGTTTTATATCTTCTGTTTAGCCTCTTATGATACACTTGCAGCAGTTGTAGTGTAGAAAAATGATGAAGGTGTAGAGCACCCTATGGCCTTTTTTAGTAAAACTCTAAGGGATGTTGAAGTAAGGTATGAACTTATTGAAAAAAAAAGCTTATGCTCTCATAAAATATTAAAGGCATTCATAATTTATATTTTGCATTCCAAAGTGGTTGCATATGTACCTTCAGCCTCAGTAAAAGATGTCCTAACTCAGCCAGATATTGATGGAAAGAGAGCTAAATGGATTGCAAAATTCATATAGTTCAACATAGAGGTGAAGCCCACCAAGCTTGTCAAAGGCCAGGGCTTGGCTAAGCTTACGGCTGAGGAAAATGGCAATTTGTTAGACATCAATTACATGGGTTCAAATTCATGTGGTGAGCGGATAGAGGAAGCAACAGAAGGGAGAGCAGAATCAATCTTTGGCTGAAAATCTAGCCACCTGTGAATGGTATTCCAGTGTAGTTCATTTTTTGCAGAAGCTAGAAGTCCCTCTAGGGTGTAGCTCAAGTCAAGCCTGGGCCATTAAGCTTAGATCAACCAAATTCTGCATTAATAAAAGCCTGCTTTATTGGAGAGACCCATCAGGGATCCTCTTGAGATGTCTAGACAAAGGACAGTCTGTGGAAGCCATGCACTAGTTCCATTCTAGCATCTGTGGAGGGCATCATTATTGGAAAACCATAGCCCACAAGATCCTGAGAGCTAGGTATTATTGGCCTACTCTGTTCTCTGATGTGTTCTCTTTTGTGAAGTCTTATGACAAATGTCAGAGGTTTGCAAGAATACAACAGCTAAAATCTCAGCCCATGAAGCCAGTACACGCCAATTGTCCCTTCCAGCAGTGGGGCTTGGACTTCATAGGTGAGATCAATCCACATTCCAAATGGATCTTTGTAGCCACTGATTATTTCACCAAATGGATTGAGGCTATACCGACTAAAAATGTTGATCATCAAGTTATCATAAAGTTCGTGAATGAGAATATTTTCACTAGAATTGGTTGCCCAACCAAACTAGTCACTGATAATGCAACATATTTCAGGGTAGAAGAATTGGTAGACATGTGTGAATCCATGGGCATTCAATTGGTGCATTCTACCTCATATAATCCTCAAGGAAATGGCCTGGCAGAATCATCTAACAAGTGTCTTATAAGGATAATAAAAAAGATGTTGGAGGACAACAAAAAAAGCTGGGATTCCAAGTTGAAGTTTGCACTGTGGGCTGATAGAGTTACCAACAAGAAGTCCATAGGAATTTCTCCATTTAAGCTGGTTTATCGTGCTAATGTTGTTTTCCCTATCCAGCTGATTCTCCCTGTGGCCAAATTATTGAAATAAGAACAAGTTGAAGAGAA